>CAUYON010156396.1:0-12412 GCA_963573935.1 Arctocebus calabarensis
GTGAAGGAAAATGTTCTTTCTGTAATAAGGAACCTCGCATGACCAGACAGATGCACTCGGCCTCCTAGGGGCTGGCCCGCCCCGGCCCAGAGGCCAGTCACCAGCCCCACGCCTCACTCTGCCATCTTCACTCCTTCTGACTAGTTCCTCTTTAAAGGTTTGGTAGAATTCTGACATGAAGCCATCAGATCTTGGAGTTTTCTTTTTAGGGTGATTTTGTATTGTTGATGCTATTTCAGAACTTGATATAGGTCTGTTCAACATTTCCACTTGATTCTTGCTAAGTCTTGGAAGGTGGTATGCTTCCAAGTATTGGTCAATTTCCTTCAGATTTTCATATTTCTGAGAGTAAAGTTTCTTGTAATATTCATTAAGGTTTTTTTTGAATTTCTGAGGAATTTGTTGTTATTTCATCTTTACCATTTCTTACTGATGAAATTAGAGAGTTTACTCTTTTTTTCCTAATTAGGTTAGCCAAAGGTCAGTTGTGTCTGCCAAATTGTTCCTGAGGGGGGTTTATCTATTCTGGTTGTTCATATTACCAGAGTTTTTCAACTGTTTCCGCCCCATGATTATTTTACACCATTTGGGTAGACGAGCAGATAAGGAGAAGTTGGGTTGGGGGTTCTAGGAGTAGTGATTGGCCAGTCCTTTGCCTGAAAGTAGAGAGTGATGTCTGTACCTTTTCTCCTAGAGCTTTTTCAAGTACCCGTACAATGCTACTGAGTGAGAAACTGGGGACCTTCTTGATGTCATGGGTTTAAGTGGCTCTGTCTTATTTTCATCTTGTCTCTGTCTTACCCTTGTGAATGAGTTACTCTGGGGTGAAGTCTGAGCTGTGGAGAAATACCCTCAGTTAAGTCACCACACCCCCCCACAGGCAACAATTGGAAAAGGAAAATCAAACCTTCTCACAACCACACACCTAAGGTAACACTTTGGATACTCCTTGGGTGATTGGCTCAGTTGAAGAGGTCCCAATCAATTTTCCCAGTCACCACCAGTCTCAGGGAGGTGAGTTCAAAATGTCTTCAATAACTAGATAGCAGGATTCTACTGGCAACTCTAGTATAACTCACTCTGGTGCTCCGTGAGATCAGATGGAACCACCCAGCAAATAAGTTTGCCTGGGAAGGTTGATGCCTCCTTCTCCACCTTGTACCTCTTTCACACCCAGTCACTGGTTACCCCACAGGGCTTTGACCCAGTTGCCCCCAATGAGAAGATGCTCCAGGGATTTGTACCTGCCTGAGTAATGGAGATCTATGTCTCCTCAGCCAGGCCGCCACTCTTCTGCTACTCTCTGCCACTATCTGGCAGGGGAGGTGAGGGCTGACAACCTCGGGTGCTTAACGGGGGCTAGGGCCATTCACTCAGTTCCAGCCCTGCCCCTGATTAATGTGGCTGACAGAACAGAACAGAACAACTTTGCAGAATTTGTTTCTGTCCCGGCTATTTTCCCACGTGGATCAGACGTTAGACTGCAAATCAGTCCTGACTGTGGCACTGCATGATCTCAGCAGCAGTTTGTGTTGGGGCTGGCTCAGTCAGAAGTCTCACTTAGCTGTCAGTTCCAGCCTCTTGCCACTTGCCCTTTGTCTCAGCTTGGATCCCCTGAGGGCCGGGTGCGTCTGAAGGTCAATAAAACAATTCTCTGTGTCATCTCTGCCCTACGAGTCTGCTGTTTCTGCGCATGTATTTTAACCCCGTGCTCCACCCAGGCTGGTACTGCCTCTGGTATACCCTTTACTCCTGGGGCCTGCGCATCTGTCCCAGATCTCTTTCGCCAGTGGTTGCCACCAGAAAAGCTGCCCACCTTCCCCTGGTTGGCCAGAGACTGGGAGTGTCCTTTCCAAATATCCCCAGGGGTATGAACCCTGTTGTTATTGTTCCACTGCTGCTGCTGTTGTTCTGTGCCTGGGTTACCACCTCACCCATTCGGTTCCCTCTCAGCTGACTTTCTTCTCCTTACTCCTGAGCCATAGAATCAGCACATATCAGCAACAGCTTATGCCCCATCTATATCCCTCGAGAAAATGCCCAAGAATCTGGACTCCATTGGGGACAGGCTTCCAGACCTCAGTATGAGAGTGGAGGGGAGTTCTGGGAGTTCGGCATTACAGATAGAGAATATATATAGTTTTATACAGTTTTATGCCTGGCGGAAGAGTGCCATGGCACCCTAGTAGGGGAAGGAAGTTCAGTTTTTAGAGGTTCTCTCACTTGGGGTTAAATGGGAGGACATTTGAACTCTGCTCACTTGTTTATATGGAGGTGTGGAGTATACTGCAACCCATTCTCATGGGGGAGGGGACTGTCATCCGCTTGGTGATGGATTCTGTACCTTTTGTTTGTATCCTTGGGTTTGCAGCATGCCTCAGCAGGGTTGATGTGTGTTCTTTAACCTTCTCTTTTGGCTCAGATATGAACCATTGGCTTTCTTGCTAAATTTCTGTCCTTTAACTCTCCTTCTGGATGGGAGCCCTGTGGAAAGCTGACTAGACCTCCATCTTGCCTCTGCCCCCAAGAAGGCGTTTTTTGTATTTCATGTATAGTGCCACACTTCCTTCTTTTTATTCCATCACCTTTCTGGCCCTGATCACAGATAATTTTATACCCTCTGCTCCTGGATATGCTCCTTAGTTGGATGCACCTCAGTTCACTTGATGTAGCACTGATGTGTGACTGTTTAACTGCTGCTGTTTACTGTGCAAGCCTCGGACCCGCCTGATGTAGAGTCTAGCCCTTCTCATAGTCCTTGATGCCAAAAGCCTGAAATGAAAGTGTCACCAGGGCTTGGCTAACTTTAAGTCCCTGGGAAGAATCTCTTCTTACCTCTTCCTAGCCCCTGATGATGGATGGCTATGGCATTACCAAATTCTTTGTATACAGCGACATCATTCCAGTCTCTCACTTTGTCATCACATGCTGATCTGTCTGTGTGTCTTTGTATTCACTGGTATTTTTATCTTCTTATAGGGATGCAGATATGTTAATTTGGGGCCACTCAAATGACCTCATCTTAACTTCATTGGATCTACCTACTTTTTTGTTGTTGTTGTTTGTTTGTTTTTTTAGTGATGGGGTCTCACTCTGGCTCAGGCTGTTCTAGAACCTCTGAACTCAGGGCAATCCACCCTTCTTGGCCTCTCAAATTGGTAGGATTACGGGTGTGAGCCACTATGCCCAGCCTGGGTCTACCTACTTTTAAATAGGTCAGTTGTACAAGTGCCTGATATTAGAACCTCAGCATAACTTTTGGGCATTCAACCAAATAGAAACACGTTCACTTTTTCCAAATTAACTAGGCAGAAATGTAAAGTATTGGTAATTATCAGTGTGGTTTGGAATCTTAGGAAATATATCCTATTATACTGTGAATGAGGCTTCTTCAGTATCCTGACTGTCTTCCTGAGCCTCAGGAATACTCCTTACTCTAAATGTCTATGTTCAGCGCTGAGTTTGATTACATGTTCCTGACAATTTATTATTTTATATAACTGCAAGAGCAATAGGTGTTCATTATAGCTAAGAACATGTAACATTGAAGAGGAAATTAATAATATTATCCCTAGACCATTCAAAGATTAGCCGTGCTTACGTTTATATCTGTATTATATACTTCCAGATGTTTTCTTATATTGGTACTTATATGTTTATGCTGAAATGCATGTATTTATATACTTATTTGCAAAAGATAAGGGCTCATCCTACATTTAGTATTGTAACCTGCCTGTCTCACAACATGTAAACATCAGTTTTTGCCATAGATATACTAATGGCCAATAAAGATAGAGAAATAATGGATGGGTGTGGTGGCTCACACCTGTAATCCTAGCACTCAAGGAGGTCAAGGCGAGCAGATTGCCTGAGCTCACCAGTTCCAGAACAGCCTGAGCTAGAGCAAGACCCCTGCCTCTAAAACTAGCTGGGTATTGTGATGGGCACCTATAGTCCCAGATACTCAGGAGGCTGAGCCAAGAGAATCACTTGAGCCCAAGAGTTTGAGGTTTCTGTGAACTACGACGCCACAATACTCCACGGGGGTGATAAAGTGAGACTCTGTCTCAAAGAAAAAAAAATAGAGAAATAGAAATGAATGCGGCTAAAACATATATGCCCAAGTGATTTTTAGGTATTGAGGCATTCAGTTCTCACAAGACCCTTAGAAGTTTGAAAGTTTGGCTAATCCCTCTTTTATAGATGAGAAACAGAGGGACAGATAAAGACCGCCCAAGACTGCACATTTAGGGAATGGGGTAGCCTGGATTTTTATGCAGGACATACTGCTCTAGCTTCTATTAAACTGTCAAATATTTGTTGTGAAGTAAAATAAGCAGTCTTTATAAACATGCATACATTAGGATGTCATTAATAGTAATGGTCAGTATGTTGCTATTTTAGAAAAACAACTAGACATCGTGACAGAAGGTGGACTGTGACCTTGGTGAGAGCATGTTCATTGAAATCCTGGGACAGAAGCCATAGTGTAGTGGGATAAGGAGTCCCTAGGAAGTGAGGAAAGTTGACACAGAATGCAGTAAATTTGGGGGTTGCTTTGTGTGTGGTGTGGAGGAGAGAGACAAAGAGAGAAAGAAAGAGAAAGAAACCTTGACCTTTTGACTGAATGGGTAAAGATGAGTCCAAGGACACAGTTTTGACAAATTTCAGTTCCTTCAAACTTGCTTAAGTGAAACAAGTTAAAAGTTAAATTTTATGGCTTTGTGCCTGTGGCTCAAGTGGCTAAGGTACCAGCCGTATACACCTGAGCTGGTGTGTTCATTTCCACCCTGGACCCACCAAAAAACCATGACAGCTGCAACTGAAAAGTAGACGAGAGTTGTGGCGGGCACCTGTATTCCCAGCCACTTGGGAGGTGGAGTCAGGAGAATCACTTGAGTCCAGGAGTTGATTTGCTGTAAGTTGTGATGCCACGGCACCTCTACCCAGGGTGACAGCTTGAGGCTCTGTCTCAAAAAAAAAAAAAAAAAGTTAAATTTTATCTAGATGTCTGTGTTCTCATTAAGAGAAGATATGAGAAGTGATATTTCATGATGCCTATGAGAAATGATTTTTCATGATGCCTGCCTTAGCCTTGAGGCTCTGCAATCCCCTGATGCTGTATCCCAGCAATTAAAGGTCCATTAAGTCTCATCACTCAATGCCATATATTGTGGCCAAGTTTTCCCCTCTGGATAGCTCTGTATTGTCAGTCCTATTTCACACATGACCAGGCTCAGGATAACCAGCATCAGTCACCTCCTCAGACAATTGCAGGATTGGAAAGAGGGTTGACTGTTTCCATCCCTAGAGGACCCTGAGCAGCCTCCCTTTTAGAAGATGGGCTTACAAAACTTGAGAAATGGTCAGATCACCCTCCCCTGCTATTGTGGCCCCACACAGCCTCAAGTCACAACCAAGTCCTGGCTTTGTGCCAAGAGAACTGGGTATAGAGTCACGAAGTTGTCTGATTCCTGACGTGCTGAGTGGGCTCAGGCAGATGCTCAAATGTTGTCCTTGGGACAGGTGACCCGTGGGAAGGGAGGTAATATGTACTGACCTACTGTAAGCAAGTGTAGTTTATATTCCATCCATTCCATAGGATCCATTTAATCCTAACAGATATTCAAGTTACTTATTTGTTGTGACCATTACTTAGGTCAATGTAATGGTTGTAGGGGAGTTCATGTAAATCAGGGAGACAATTTTGTTGCCATCTACTCAGCAGCTAACTCTAGAATACTATACAGATTTTCCATTTTTACTTGATGACACCAGGGCTCTGAGTGTTCTAACTTCCCTGGAGGCTGACTGAACATGCTTTCCAGGGTGTTGTTGAACATTTTCTTTCTTTTTAAACTATGACCTATATGGTTTGCACTCACACTGTTGAAATTCAAAACAACTTTTTAATGAACAAAAACACTTCACTGGCTTGGCGCCTGTGGCTCAACGGGCTAAGGCGCCAGCCACGTATACCTGAACGGGTGGGTTCGAATTCAGCCCGGGCCTGCCAAACAACAACGGTGGCTGCAACCTAAAAACAAATGGCCAGGCGTTGTGGCAGGTGCCTGTAGTCCCAGCTACTTGGGAGGCAGAGGCAGGAGAATTGCTTGAGCCCAGGAATTGCAGGTTGCTGTGAGCTGTGATGCCACTGTACTCTATCCAGGGTGACTGCTTGAGGCTCTGTCTCAAAAATAAAATAAAATAAAATAAAAACACTCCACTAAGAATTGCATCAAAAAAAGGGAGCAAACATTTGCATACTACACTTTAGATATGAATTAGTATCTGTGATTTGTGAAGAACACACTCAGTAACAAAATAATTGGATGCTTATTTCTGCAGAGAATTCACACAAATATATGCATGAAGAATAAACATGTTAAATGTGGCAAAACTACAATAACCAATAAGATGCAAATAAAATCCTAGAATTAGTATTAGGTGGAAAAAAGCGAGTTGTAAAAGAAGATGAATCCTATGATTCCTCTTTTGGATCAAGTATCTATGTGTGTAGAACACACTGGTGTGTACCTGACCTATAGGGACATATTTGGAGAGTATGCACCAGTCTATGGACTATAGACCCCTTGAGGTCAACAGATGGGAGGTGGGCCTGTGAGACATATAGGTTAATTTGAATTTATAAGTATATACTCTTGTATATTGCTGGGAGGTTCTTTTTTCAAGAAAAAGTATATTGATTAAAATTTGAATAAAGATAATACGTGTGAACCAATTGATAACAGTAATGTGCACATGAATTAATTTGTAGAAGCATTCATTGTATACAATTTCTTGGGGGGAGCAATGTAGGTTTTAACAAGCTGTGTGTATGTGTGTATGTGTGTTTCTCGATCCTCTAGCTCCACCACCTCAAATATATCTCACAGATGCAGCCTTATCTTCAGTTCAGACTGGGGATGGAATCCCAATCTCAGATTTAGATAGCCCTATGATGTGACACTTTTGTAAACCAGACAAATGATGCATACAAGAGGGTTCCGGCTGGCAGGTGACAAAATTCCATCTCCCATGGACTGTCTCTGTGTGCTAGAGCTACCTCATGTTAAAATATGGATGCCTCCAGCAGTGTAAAAGTATTCCTTTCTCCCAACATCCACGTTAGCATCTGCAATATTGAGATTTTGTGATATAGACCGTTCTCACTAGAGTTAGATTGTATCTCAGGGTGGTTTTAATTTGCATTTCTCTAATAATTAGGATGATGAGCATTTTTTCAAGTGTTTACTGGCTATTTGTCTGTCATCTTTAGAGAAGATTCTATTCATTTCTCTTCCCTATTGATGTATGCTATTGTTTTTATTTCTTGTAGATTAATTGAAGTTCTGTATAGATTCTGGATATTAAACTTTTGTCAGATTCAAAATGTGCAAATATCCTTTCCCATTGGGTGGGTTGTCTATTTGCTTTGGTTGTTGTCTCCTAATACAACCTTTTTGGAAGGAAGTATGGATAAAGGTCAAAGAACTCAACCCAGACCTCCTGTTTGATCCTGCAATCCCATGGCCGATGTTGAAATGGGTGCCTGTAGCTGAGCTACTCAGGAGACTGAGGCAAGAGAATCACCCAAGCCCAAGAGCTGAAGGTTGCTGTGAGCTGTGATGCCATGACACTCTACGAGGGCAACAAAGTGAGATTTTGTGTCTAAAAAAAAAAAAATTAACTCACAATACTATTACTAATTCATACTTCTGATGTCAGAGGATGAAAGTACCTGTTTTTCCACATGTTAGAAACAATGTGAATCATTAATCTCATAACTTCTTCATTTTTTTTGATGACTGAGTAGTATTCCATGGTATACATATACCATAGCTTACCAATCCATTCCTGGGTTGAAGGATATTTTGGCTGTTTCCACATTTTATCAAGTGTAAATTGGGCTGTGATAAACAGCCTAGTACAGGTGTCTTCATAATAAAGGTTTTTTGTTTTGTTTTGTTTTGTTTTCTTCTGGATAGATGCCCAGTAATGGGATTGCAGGATCAAATGGGAGGTCTAGGTTGAGTTTTTTGAGGTTTCTCCATACTTCCTTCCAAAAAGGTTGTATTAGTTTGCAGTCCCACCAGCAGTGTAAAAGTTTTCCTTTCTCTCCACATCTGCACCAGCATCTGCAATTTTGAGATTTTGTGACATTCTCGCTGGAGTTAGATGATATCTCAGGGTGGTTTTAATTTGCATTTCTCTAATAATTAGGGATGATGAGCATTTTTTTCATGTCTTTACTGGTCATTTGTCTGTCATTTTAGAGAAGATTCTATTCATCTCTCTTCCCCATTGATATATGGGATTGTTGACTTTTTTATTATAGATTAATTGAAATTCTGTATAGATCCTAGTAATTAAACTTTTGTCTGATTCAAAATATGCAAATATCTTTTCCCATTGAGTAGGTTGTCTATTTGCTTTGGTTGTTGACTCCTTGGCTGTACAGAAGCTTTTCAGTTTAATTAAGTCCCATTTGTTTATTATTGCTATTGTTACTGTTGTCATGGCAGTCTTCCTCATAAAGTCTTTCCCCAGGTCAATTTCTTCCAGTGTTTTTCCAATTCTTTCTTTGAGGATTTTTATCATCTCATGCCTTAAAGTTAAGTCCTTTATCCATGTTGAATCAATTTTTGTGAGTGGAGAAAGGTGAGATCCAGTTTCAGTCTTTTACATGTGGATATCCAATTCTCCCAGAACCATTTATTGGTTCAGCCCAGTGAACACTCTTGTTTGGTTTATAAAAGTTTAGGTGGCTGTAAGTTGTTAGTTTCATTTCCAGCTTTTCTATATGATTCCAAGTATCTAAGTCTGTATTTTTGTGCCAGTACCATGCTGTCTTGACCACTATGGCCTTGTAACACAGCCTAAAACCTGGTATAGTGATACCCCTGGCTTTGTTTTTATTACTAAGAATTGCCTTAGCTATATGGGTTTTTTTCCAGTTCCATACAAAGCGCAGAATCATTTTTTCCAAGTCTTGAAAGTAAGACGTTGGAATTTTAATAGCGATGACATTGAATTGGTAAATTGCTCTGGGGAGTATAGACATTTTAACAATATTGATTCTTCCCAACCATGAGCATGGTACATTCTTCCATCTGTTGAAGTCCTTTGCTATTTCCTTTCTTAGGGTTTCATAATTTTCTTTATAGAGGTCTTTCACCTCTTTTGTTAGGTACATTCCTAAGTATTTAATTTTCCTTGGGGCTATGGTGAAGGGAGTTGTGTCCTTAATTAACTTCTCATCTTGGCTGTGTTGGTGTGTACAAAGGCAACTGACCTGTGGATATTTATTTTATAACCTGAGACATTACTGTACTCTTTGATGACTTCCAAGAGTCTTGTGGTTGAGTCTTTGAGGTTCTCTAAATATAAGATCATATCATAAGCAAAAAGGGAGAATTTGACCTCCTCTGCATCCATTTGGATACCCTTTATTTTCTTGTCTTGCCTAATTGTATTGGCTAGAACTGCCAGGACTATATTGAATAGTAATGGTGACAGAGGACAACCATGTCTGGTTCCAGTTCTAAGAGGAAACTTTTAGTTTTACTCCATTCAGTTAAATATTAGCTGTGAGTTTGTCATAGATAGCTTGAATCAGCTTAAGAAATTTGCCACCTGTACCTATACTCCTCAGTGTTCTAATTAGAAAAGGATGCTGGATTTTATCAAATGCTTTTTCTGCATCTGTTGAGAGAATCATATTATCTTTGGTTTTGCTTCTGTTGATATGGTGAATAATATTTATGGACTTGTGAATATTAAACGTTATTCTTTTGATAAACCCTACTTGATCATGATGTATGACTTTTGTGATGATAAGCTTTAATCTTTTGGTCAAGGTTTTATTGAGATTGTTTGCATCTATATTCATTGGTGAAATTGGTCTGAAATTCTCCTTTTTAGTTGGGTCTTTACCTGGTTTTGGTATCAGGGATATTTGCTTCATAGAATTTATTGGTGAAGATTCCTTCCTCCTCAATTTTTTGGAATAGTTTATGTAGTATAGGAATAAGCTCTTCTTTGAAGGTTTGATAAAATTCTGGTGTGAAACCATCTGGATCAGGGAATTTTTTTGTTGGGAGATTTTTGATTTTTTCTTTGATCTCAGTGCTTGAATTTGGTTTGTTTAGGAGATCTATTTCATGTGTGTTAAGTCTAGGGAGAGGGTGTGATTCTAAATATTGATCCATTTCCTTCACATTGTCAAATTTCTGGCCATAAAATTTCTGGTAGTATTCAGAGGTAATCTCTTGTATTTCTTTGGCATCGTTTGTTATTTCCCCTTTATCATTTCTGATTGAGGTACTAGAGAGTTTATCTTTTTATTTCTAGTTAGTCTGGCCAAAGGCTTATCTATTTTATTTATTTTTTCAAAAAACCAACTCCTTGATTCATTAATTTTCTGAAAGATTCTTTTGTTTCCAATTTCATTGATCTCTGATTTAATTTTAGGTATTTCTTTTCTTCTGCTAGGTTTAGGCTTAGATTGTTCTTTTTTTCCAATTACGTCAGATGGCCTGTGAGTTTGTTGACACGCTCTGTTTCTGTTTTTCAAATATAGGCTTCTAAGGTGGTAAATTTTCCTTTCAGGACTGCTTTTGCTGTATCCCATAGGTTTTGGTAGTTTGTGTCTTCATTGTTGTTATACTCAAGGAAGTTAATAATTTCCTTTTTTATTTCTTCCTGCATCCAAGTGTCATTCAGCATAAGGTTGTCCATGTCTTTGTGTGAGGTTGAGCATTTTTGTTGGAGTTAAGTTCCACTTTTAGTGTGTTGTGGTCTGAAAAGATGCAAGGTCGAATTTCAATTCTTTTGATCCTGCTGAGGTTTGTTTTGTGTCCTAGATATGATCAATTTTGGAGAATGTTCCATGGGACAATGAGAAGAATGTATATTCTTTATCTTTGGGATGGAGTGTTCTATATACATCGATCAAGCACATTTGTTCTAAAGTCTCATTTATATCTCTAATATCTTTATTTAATTTCTGTTTAGAGGATCTGTCCAGTTCTGAAAGAGGGGTGTTGAAATTCCCTGTTATTATGGTATTATAAGGATATTGTATTGCTCAGACTAAGCAAGGTCTGTTTCAAGAATCTGGGAGCATTTTAATTGGGTGAATAAATATTTAAAATTGAAATGTCTTCTTGTTTTATTTTTCCTTTAACCAATATGAAGTGACCATTTTTTTTTTTTTACTTTACATATTGTTTTAAATCCATATGTATCTGAGAATAAGATTGCAACTCCTCTTTTCTTTTAAGTTCCATTTGACTGGACTTCCAACCCTTACCTCTAAGTTTTAATGTGTCTTTTGACATGAAGTGTGTTTCCTGCAGACAGCAAATAGATGGCTTGTGTTTTTTAATCCAATCAGACAATCTATGCCTGTTCAGTGGGGAATTCAAGCCATTGACATTTATTGAGATACTTGATAGGTGTGATAGCATTCTATTCATCTTAATTTGTAAAATTCCATTGGTTAGTTTTGTCTTAGCATCATTGTGGAAACAAGGTTCTATCCTGTAATTTCTGGGTATTTACTTTGTTGAAGGTCCATTATTATTTTCAGTATGTAGGAAAGGTTGAAATATTTCCTGCAAAACTGGTCTTGTTGTGGCAAATTTCCTCAATGTTTGCATATCATTAAAAGATTTGAATTCTCCATCAATTTTAAAGCTTTAGTTTGGCAGGGTATAGAATTCTAAACTGGAAATTTTTCAGGTTAAGTAGGTTAAAGATAGATTATCATTGTCTTCTTGGTTGAAAAGTTTCATTAGAGAAGTCCGTGGGCACCCTGATAGGTTTGCCCCTGTAGGTCATTTAGCACTCACTCTGGGCAGCTTGCAAGATTTTTTCTTTTGTCTTAACTTTAGATAACTTCATCACAATATGCCTTGGAGAAGTTCTATTTGAGTTGAGGTGACCAGGAGACTGATATCCCTCTGAAAGGAGTATGTCAGAATCTTTGGTGATATTTGGGAGATTTTCATTTATAATATTCTCTAAAATGGCTTCCATTCCTCTGGGGCATTCTTCTTCCCCTTCTGGAACACCTATAACTCATATGTTTGAACACTTCATAGAGTCACATAATTCTGTCAGTGAATGTTCTGCTTTCTCTCTCTTCTTTTCAGCCTCTTTAACTATTTGAGTTATCTCAAGAGCTTTATCCTCTACCTCTGAGATTCTTTCTTCTTCATGCTCTAATCTGTTGTTGATACTTTCTATCACATCCGTAAGTACCCTAATTGACTGCTTCAGTTCTTTCAGCTCTACTATATCTTTTCTATGTTTTTCATATTGTTCATCTCTTATTTGATTCTGTTTTTGAATTTCCTTTTGGTTATTATCAACTTTCTCAGCAATTTCTTTCATTGTTTTTTTTTTT
>CAUYON010156401.1:0-27138 GCA_963573935.1 Arctocebus calabarensis
ATGTTGCATCAGCCTTCACACTTGCAGTTACTATCATTGCCAAAATATTGTATTAAAGGAACAGATAGGCTCTGATGATGATTAGTCCAGTGAACAAACCTTTATGTATTACATCAATGATAGAGTATATAGATCATTTAATTGCATCCTTTATGATCATGCTCATTTAAAGCCTCTTCTGCAAAAGAGGCCTAAACCAGATGAGAAGTATTATTCATCCAGCGTATGGGGACCAACATGCAATGGCCTTGACCAGATAGTTGAGTGCTGTGACTTGCCAGAAATGCATGTGGGCGACTGGATGCTCTTTGAAAATATGGTTGCTTACACTGTAGCAGCTGCTTCTACTTTCAATGGATTCCAGAGGCCAACTACCTACTATGTGATGTCAGGACTGACATGGCAACTGACATGGCAACTCGTGCAGCAAATCCGGAACCCCAACTACCTACCCAAGGTAGAAGAGCAGGTTGTTGGCACTCTGCCTGTGTCTTGTGCTTGGGAAAGTGGAATGAAATGTCACCCAGCAACTTGTGCTTCAGTTAGTATTAATGTGTAGATATCTTTCTGTAGCTGTTAACTATGAGTTTAGCTTGAGTTAAGGGATTTGGGGGGGCCATTTAACTTAATTATTGCTAGTTTTGAAATGTCTTTGTAAGAATAGGGTTGGGATAGATGCAGCAATCTGTAAGATTAGGAGATGGGGGTCACACTTATTTGTGTTCCTATGGAAACTATCTGAATATTTGTTTTATATAGATTTTTATTCACTTTTCAGACAAGCTATGAAAGAGCACCCTTCTGCTGCTCAGCAAGCATATGTAACTTGTACAGTGGCAGAATGGGCCAAAAGCTTAGTGTTGTGACCTGTTTTAAGAATAAAGTATCTTGAAATTAAAAAAAAAAAAGAAAGAAAATGTGGATACAATTTACCAAATGGAACTGGCTGAACTGCAGAATTGTGACTCTCTGAAGGACGCATTCACGTCAAGAAGCCTTCCTAATTTCTATGCATCTCTCCTCTCTGAGACATATCCTAATCTCAGGAACCATGCACTCAAAATGGCAACCATCTTTGGCAACACTTATGTCTTTGAAAAGACTTTTTCCAGAATGAAGCATCTGAAATCCCCAACCAGATCTAGACTAACTGTTGCACACTTGCATCACTTGTTACTACTAACAGTGACAAATATGGAACTGGACATTGACCATCTCATTAGCCAAAAGCAGGCCCATAGTTGAAATTTTGGTAAGTTTGTTGATTGAACTTTTGAAATTTTGGTAAGTTTGTTGATTGAACTTTTGAAATTTTGGTAAGTTTGTTGATTTAACTATATTTGTTCTTCATTTTAAATATTGTATTTGTTCCTGTTTTGTTTTTTTACTTCAAAATAAGATATGTGTAGTGTGCATACGAATTTGTTCATTTGTTCTTAGTTTCTTTTTTTAAACTGTAGTCTGGCCCACCAATGGTCTGAGGGACAGTGAACTGGCCCCCTGTTTAAAAAGTTTGAGGACCCCTGCTCTAGAGGTTTGTGCCTGCCCAGGTCACAAGGTGCTCTGTGGCTCCTTGGCCAGTCCACCAGTTTCTGTCAGTGTTGGCAGGGGGGAGGTGAGGCCTGAAAACCTGGGTGCTTGATAGGGGATGGGGTGATTCACTCAGTTCCAGCCCTGTCCCTGATTGATGTTGCTGATAGAACAGAACAAGTTCGCAGAATTTCTGCCCTGTGGAAGAGATGCTGGGCTGCTAATAGTCCTGACTCAGTCTGTGAGCTTCGGCCCTTTGTCTCAGCTGTCACCCCCTGAGGGCCAGGTGCAGCTGAAATTTAGCAAAGCTTTCTCAGCACATATATTCTAATCCCCATGCACTCAGCCCCAGCGGTCCCAGTACTGCCTCAGACATATCCTTCACTCCCGAGTACTGCCTCTCTGCTGATGGCTGCCACCGGAGAAGCCGACTTCCCCTGGCCGCCCAGAGAGAGTAGAAGTGTCTCCTCAAAACATTTCCAGGGGTGCGAGGCCCACAGCCATGCTCCCGCTGCTGCTGGGGACCGCCTCTCCAGTTCAGCCTCCTCTCGGCTCACTATCCTCTCACCATTTCTGAGCAGGAAAAACAGCACAGATCAGCAACAGCCCACACCCTGTCCACACCCCTCAAGAAAATGTCCAAGAATCTGGACTCCATGGGGGACAGACCTCCAGACCTCAGGGTGAGAGTGGAGGGGAGTGCTGGGAGTTCAAACTTGCAGGTAGAGAATATATACAGTTTTATACAGTTTTATGCCTAGCAGGAGAGTGCCATGGCACCCTATTAGGGGAAGGAGGTCCAGTTTTTAGAGGGTCTCTCCTGTGGGGTAGAGTGGGAGGACATCTGAACTCTGCTTGCTTGTTTCTATGAAGGTATGGAGTAGGCTGTCATGGGGAGAGGGGACTCCCATCTGCTTGGCGATGTGTTCCGTATCTTTTATTTGTATCCTTGGGGTCACAGGTCACTCCAGCAGAGTTGATGTGCGTTCTTCGACCTTCTCTTTTGGCTCAGTTCCAAACCATTGGCTTTATTGCTAAATTTCTGTCTTTTAACTCTCTTTCTGGACAGGAGCATCTGTGGAAAACTGGCTACAGATCGCCATCTTGGCTCCTCCCCCAAACTCCTTTTTCTTTATTTTTGTCTCACTGGATTATCTCAAAAGACCTGTCTTTACATTCTGAATTCTTTTTTCTGCTTGGTCTAATCTATAGATGAAGCTTTCAAATGTAATTCATATGTCTTTCAATGAGTTTTTCAGCCTCAGAATTTCTGTTTGGTTTCTTAAAAATATATCTATCTCCTTGGTAAATGTTTATTCTTATCCTGAATTGATTTTTCTGAGTCCTATGTATTGGTTTTCAGATTTCTCTTTCATCCCATTGAGCTTCATAAAAATCAGTATTTCTAATTCTTCATCTGAGATTTTAAGGGTTTCTTTTGGCTATGATCAATTGCTGAAGAATTCTTGTATTCCTTTGAGGATGTTATATTACCTTGCTTTTTCATATTTCATGTGTCTTTACATTGGTATTTGTACATCTGTTGTAATAGATGCTTCTTCATATTTTTGAATTTACTTTTGTTAGGGGTGGACATTTTCCTGAAGATGTGACTTTAGTGTTGATTGGGTGGGGCCCTTTAGCTTTGCTTTTGAGTGTGTGCAGTAATGAGGAATTCATATAACTTTGATGGCCATAAATAGCATTACTAGTATCTGTGATTTCCTCGGTTTGTTATGTTGCTGCTATTAGTGGAGGCCGTGATGAAGTTCTTCTGGGGACTGGAATGTCAGATGGACCTGCTTCAGGTTTTAGTAATAGTGGTGGTGGGCTGAGCATGTCTATCCTTGTTCTTTAGGGTAGTGTAGGCCAGCACCTGTGTTTGAAGTTCCAGAGAGGCTGATCTGGGGGCTCTTGGTTAGCTATAGTAGCTGTGTACTGGGTGGGTTCAGCAGGCTCATGAGCTCCTGGGCAGTCAGTATGTCATGGGCAATGCAGTAGCTGTGATATTTAGATGCACTCTGAATCAAGTGCTGTATGCTTATGTTGGCAATGGTTGCAATGGGCTGTATGGGCCAATAGATGGTGTTTGCTGGTAGGGCTAGCTGAAGTGGTAGCATTAGGGTGTTTATGCCCAACCTCTGTTCCCTGGGAAAAGTATTCAGGTGTCCAGTTGGTGATTGTGTTATAGAACCACTAGGCCCCCAGATTTGCACTCTGCTTCAGAGGGTGGTGTGAATCCAGGCAGAGCCAGACAAGGTAACTTGCAATCAGACCACCCAGAAGTAAGTATGTTCACCACTTGTGACAGGGGTTGGGCAATCCTCAGACTCCTGGCAAAATGCTTGGGAGAGGGGCAAACACCACTGCACTGAGCTCTTGCCAGAGGGAGGGCCAATTCCAGTATCCACAGCCATGACCTGCAGTTGTGAGACCTGCACTCCTCTCCGTTGCAGCTGACTTGGCTATTTATTCAGACCTGACAGTTCACATCTAGCCTAGAACTCAGCCCAGGCTGTAGGAGCTCTTGACCAGCTCAAGACTTAGCCTCCTCAGCAAATCTCACCCTGCTTAGGTCCCAGAGAAACTGGTCCATCTAGCACCCAGAGCTGCAGCCCATGCCATGCACATTTCTCAGTCCTGTTTGTGGAAGCCCTTCCCCTGTTCATCTCCCAGCTCTGCACACAGCAGCCTGAGTTTCCCTATGCCCAGGATATATATGTACTGCTGGTTTCCTGGACTCTGCACAGTCTACAAAAGCAAGGATTGAAAATGGGACTCTCAGGTCCCAGAAGGGGCACAGGACTCAAGGCATGTTCCCTCCCTGGAGCAGTTCCTTCCCACAGTTGCCTACCACTCTCCAAGTCAAAATGAGGGCTGGGGAGGGTTCCAGTGCTCTCCTGTGGCCTGGATTATAGATTTCTCCGTGGAAGGCGGACCACTCACTGCTCCTACTGTGGATTTGCTCCCAGTTCCTGGCCAGTCCCATCCACACAGGGTGCCTCTTTCCATCTCCTTCCCAGATTTTAGTGTTTCCTGTCACTTTCTGTTGAATTCCATTTTCTCTCTAGGATAATATATTCAAAATGTGATTATCTACACATTTGGTTCTTTTAAGTGGATGAAATGTGCCTGAAGTGTCTCCAGTCACCCATCTAGGAAAAAACAAAAGACAAGAGAGATTTCTTTAAAAACACTTGGAAAGCTATAAAGAAAGTTATAAAGAAAACATTGATAAGTTTTTACATTAAAATTAAAGGACTCTTTCAGCCAAAGATAAAAAGAAGTGGTCACAAAATGGAAACAGAAATGTGTAACACATGAAGGAAATATCTTGAATATTTTGAAGACTCTTACAAATCACTAGGGAGAAAATAAATAATCCAATGAAAAATAATTTAAAAGCCCAAACAAGCCTTTCATACAAGAAAAGCATGAATGGATAATAAACACCAAAAATGTTCACTTTTAAAATAATCATGAAACTCAAGGTTAAGTCCACCTTAAAATACAATATACATTCATTAGATTTACTCACAAACTTAGCTACTATAGAAATTGCAGAGTTTATAAAGCCGTAGAAATTGTCATACAGTGTGGATAGCAGTACAAGTAAATTGTGAAGATGTTCACCTCTTTTGTCTATACTTACATATATGTCCTAAAAAAATCTCTTGCACATTTATACCAGAAAATTCACTTAATAAAACATAATAACTTTTAAATGAAAAAACAATTGAAGCAGCCCAAATATTCATTTTTAAGAAAACAGATATATTGTAATTTAGTCATACAACAGAATAATAAACATTTGGGAATATGAACACTCTGATGTTATGTATACCTACATAAATTATCTTGCAATCATAAGGTTGAAAAGAAAAAATGTCATAGGAGAATATATATGGGATGATTCTATTTACATAAAATCCCAACTGTGCAAAACCAAGCAAAATGTTGTTTGCAGATTTACACATATAAAGCAAATCTACTAAAAAAGAAAAAAAAACAGGGACAAGATAAACTCAAAATTTGGAATTATGGTGCCATCTGGAAGACACAGTGGGAAAGAGAACAGATGGGGTTAAACTACTATTGGAAATGTTCATTTTCTTGTACTGGTTAGTGGGAATACAAGTGTTTGTTTTATTCTTCAGTAGATGTTATTTATATTATTTTGGATATCGTATATGTATATTTCATATAAGCAAACATTATTGTATAGGTCTAAAATTTTTTATAATAACATCCTTAAAGAATGGATTCTGGAAAGAGTTTAGAATGAAAGTATAAGAGACACTCCAGAGGCTATTTCAGGTCCAAGCCTAAGATGACGGCATCTTGGACAAGAGATAGATGGAGAGAAGTAGCAAGCATGTGGATGTATTTTTGGCGAGAGAATTAACAGCTGGATTAAATGTAGGGTGGGAAAAAATGAGAAAAATTAAGAGCAGTTCAATTCAAGATGAATTGAACATCTGGGAGAATCTTGCTACCATTTACTCAGATGGAGAAGACTGGAAGAAAAACAGGCTCAAAAAATAGGAAATCTAGACATCCATGATGAACATGTTAATACCAAGATGCCTAATAACCTATCAATGCACAAATTAATCATAGACTTGAATGAAAATATTATACGCATCATGTTACAACATATCCTGTTAGAAATATTGAAGTTTGAAACATTGCATTTAAGACCCAAAGAAGTACAAATCTTCAAAACATATTATTCATGAAATAACTTGTCTTGCCAACTTAACACATGTTTAGGAAGCTTTAGAAACAAGGCTGCTCCTACCATGTTTAGGCACATACTAGAACTTCTTACACACAGTTTACTGATTAGGGTGGCTATGTTCTATAATTATTCTTAAAAATTCTGTCCTGGAATATCTACTCCTATAAAACTAACTGCATAGTAAGTACACTTTTACAGCACATATGCCAATGCTGGTTTACATGGCAACAAGTCCTGGGAATAACTTTTTATAACAATTACAATACAAGCACTTTATGAACTTCACCAAATTTCCAGATTCATTTGAGAACATATGTAGCCTGTAATTGCTGATTTACTTTGCTTTTATTATTAAAATTTTTTAATAAATGAGTATAGAGAACGATGTAATAAACAACCCTACCATCCAAAATAAAAAATGTCAGATTTATTAATATAATATAGAGTATAAATGTCTTAACATAATAATTAAGTAAATGAGATGAGGTTTATATTAACCAGTGTAATGTAAATGCTTCTCATGCTATATGAAATCAGCACAATGTACCCATACATGCATTAATGTATATGTGATCTATGCATTTATGATTTAATAAAAAAAAGTTAATATAAAATATAGCATTGTAGATAAAATTGAAATCAAAAAGCCATGAACATTACACAGTGTTAATTTTTGTTTCGCAATTTATGTAACACTCTCATACTTTAACACATACACTTTCTTCTTCCAACATTTCATTTTCAAAATATACTCATGTTGTCACATAAACAACTAGGTCATTCTCCCTAAGATCTCTATAGTACTCCATCATACAATGGTCTTTCCTTCCCCTTTGATGGAATTCAGGTTATTCAAATTCATAACTACTACAATCAACTCTGAAATGAACATTTTAGAACATGTCTCCTGGTATCCATGTGTAATAATTTCTCAAAAATACGTATTAGAATTCTAAATCTTCAGTTCTTTGTATTTTCAATTTTCTTAAATATCTACTGATTACTAGTGAGACTGGGCATATTTTCATGTGTTTATTGGTCATGCAGGATTTCTTTTTTCTTAATTACCCATTTTTTCTGTGTTTGTATGGGTTGTACTATTGAATAATAGAACTCCTTCATAAAAACATTTTAAACAATGTTAGAAGACAAGCTGAAAATTTATTTCTTTTTCAAATTTATTAAAGCATAATTGATGAATAATAATTATATGTATTCAAGATGTACATGTGATGTTTTGATATACACAAGTACCTCAAGAAGTGATCGCCAAACCTCATCAAGCTAATGGACATATCAATCACCTTGGGTGAGAATGCTTAAGATGTGCTATCTTAGCAAATTTCAAGTAAATAATACATTATTATTAACTATAGGCACCATGCTATATAGTAGCTCTTCAGAACCTATCCATCTGATAACTCCAAGTTTGCATCCTTTGCCAAACATCTTCCTCTTTTCACCTTAACCCCACCCCTGATAAACACCATTGTACTACTCTCCACTTTTACATATTCAACATTTTTAGATTCCAGACATACATGATCCCATGCCAGCATTGTTCACAAAGACTAGTAAAGAAACAAACTAAGTGTTCCTCAAAGGATGAATAGATTAAAAAAACATGATGCATTTGTGTGTGTATATCTCTGAGTATTGTGTGTGTATGTGTGTAACTATAAATATATATATGTGTGTGTATATATATACACACACACACAATGGAATCCAGCATTTAAAAAGAAGGAATAGTTTCAACAACACAGATGAACTTGAAGGACATTAAGCCAACAATATCTGACCTTTCCAGATATTGTTCAACCGAAACAAAAATATTGAAATAAATTGAAAAGGCTAAGGCTAGTACAAGAACATAGTTGTCATTCCTAACAATGTTTTAAATGTTTATTTCCTACTTGTACAAAAAATGATCCTAAAGTTCAATGTATGAGATACATTTGTTCTGATATAATCCTGGTTGAATTTTCAGCCTGTGAAATAAGACAAGCTGGAAATTTGAACAGATGATAGTCATTGGTAACTCAATTTTGAATCAAAAACTATCTTGCTACTCTTTTCTTAGGCTTCTTAATTAATTTAGTTAGAAAATATAATGAGATTTTAAAGCAGATTTTTAAAAACTGCTGCAACTGTTTATCTTTAAGAAATCTGATCTTTCCAGATATTGTTCAACTGAAACAAAAATATTGAAATAAATTGAAGGCTAAGGCTAGTAAGAACATAGTCATTCCTAACAATGTTTTAAATGTTTATTTCCTAGTTGTACATTGTCCTAAAATTCAATGTATGAGATACATTTATTCTGATATAATCCTAGTTGAATCTCTTTTACATATTGAATTCTATTTGAACAAGATGCTTCCACTCACTTAAACCTCTTTTTAATAGATATGCAAATTCCAGCAATAAAGAGGTTGCTTGGGGTGGCACCTGTGGCTCAAGGAGTAAGGTGCCGGCCCCATATACCAGAGGTGGTGGGTTCAAACCCGGCCCTGGCCAAAAAACTACAAAAATAAATAAATAAATAAAATAATAAAATAAAATAAAGATTAAAAAAGAAAGAAAGAAAATATTCTTTAAAAAAAAAAAAAGAGGTTGCTTGGTTCTCCCAAGATTATTGAGTTAATTAGCCAAATCAACTTGCCTGACAGAATAAAAATACCAAATAACTTTGTAAGATATCAATCTTTTCCTAAAGCCTTCTCCGCCCTTGCCTTAATCCTGCCATTCATAACCTCAGCATTAGACATGTGAAAGCGAACTGGTAAGGTCTGCAGATAAATTTGGGTTGCGATTATAGGGAAACACTTTTGGAAATCATTATGTTTTGTGGAAAGAAATAAACAAGCAATTTCTCCTTATTTACTTCCCCATATAAAATTTTATTCTTGTTGGGGTCTTGAAAAAGTTGAATCAAGAAAGGTAGAGGGAGGGTGATGGGTGGGTCCACACCTAGGATGCATCTTAGAAGAGTGCAGGTGAAGTTTACTAAATGTATAGTATAAGGGTTTGAACATAATAACTAAGAACATGTCATGAAGGCTAAGTTAACCAGTTCGGTGAAAATATTTCAGACTGTATATGGAACCAGCACATTGTACCCCATGATTGCATTATTGTACACAGCTATGATTTAATACAAAAAAAAAACACCTTTTCTTCCCTCTAAATTCTGAACAAGTTGAGAATTATGCACAGGAAAACAGAGGGAAATCAAGACATCAACTTGATTACTAATAATCTGAAACAAAGAAGGCACCTTGGATGTCAGACTCCAAACTCTGTCACCAAAACTTACCCCCATTGACAGGCATCACAAAAGCATCCATTGAAGTAGCTATTGATGGTTTGCTCCACCTCTTCCACCTTCTCCCAGCTGTTTCAACCTGTCCAGCATTTGTTTCATTTCTGGTCCTTTCCACAAGAGCAACTCAGAGTGTCTTTGTTTTGGAGCAATGTGTCAGTTGTGTTTCTGGCAGTTCTAATTCAGAAATTATGTATTTTTGCAAGTTTATAATATATATTTTTCACATTGCATATTCTGTGTATATTTATGTATGTATATATTGGTATATATATATACACGTATATATTTGATCTCTGAAAGGACATTCAGTACTGTATTAAGTGATTTACCAAGAATTCGAGTCGAGAATTTCAAAGCCCAGCTTTAGATAAATTAGCAACAACAACAAATGCCTGTGCTCTGAAAAGAACATTGTTATTCCTTCAATAAACTTTTATTATTTCTGCAGTATGCTAGAAATAAAGTGTAGAGAAGAGAGATGCATAGATAAGACACAGACCCTGTCTACCAGGAGAGAGAAACCTACTAAACAACGACAACCATAACAAAAAAACAACAGGGTTTTGTGGAAGGCGCCTTAGTACCAGCTACGTGGGAGGCTGAGGTAAGAGAATCGCTTACGCCCAAGAATTTGAGGTTGCTGTGAGCTGTGACACCACAGCACTCTACCAAGGGTGACAAACTGAGACTCTGTCTCAAGAATAATAATAATAATAATAATTAGAATACACTGTGTTAAGCATCTTATATAGATACTTCTAGGTGCCTACCTGTATGTTTGATACTGTTTTCTTTCTAGTGGACGTTCATTTTTAATTACAGTAACCATGAAACCAGCTAAAAATGCTTGATTTATCAGACACCTGTGCCCACAGGTGTATGCAATAGATAAATGAGATTAAGGCATAATTCTGTGGAGAGATCATTGCTTTCTGGACAGAAGCAAATTCTCTCCAGGATAGATCCCTTAGTTCTTTGCCCCTTTGCCTTCTCTCATCTTCTTGAGAATGTGGGTAAGAGTTAAGCAGTGCCACAGCCATGGTGCAACTGCATAGCTGTAAGCATGAGGGGGAATCCTACTTCCAAGCACAGTATAGTGAAAATATGAGAAAAGGTAGAGTTCTCAATAACGTTATTGAGTAGCTCTGTATGGCCTCGTCCTGAAATTTTTGTTGCATAAGACAAATAAACTGAAATCTGTTGAAGCCATTACTGATGGATATAGGCTACGATAGCAGAATGTCCCATGTCCTATAAAACACAAATGAGGAATCAGGGAGAAATTTGCACAAGAGACAACAGCTTTCAAAATCTGAACTGCCTCAGGTGGAAGGAAGGAGAAGTCAGTAGCGTCTGGGGTTAAAGGGGACAGAATCAGTAGCTTGTACTCATAATGAGTTTTACAACACACCTGCTCTTATGCATATGGGAGAAAGCCTAATATTTCTCTACCTCCAGTTTCCTCATCTGTATGGGAAGAGGCAATTATTGTACTATCTCCTAGCGCAGTTGTAAATATAAAAGAGTTATCTCCATTAAGGCAGCTGAAATAATGCTGGATGCATCACAGAGCAGGTGGGTGTGGGAATGAGGGGTTTCGGCTGCTGCCCTCGGAGCTACACTCTCAAAGGCAGCCGGTTGTGGACCCTGACTGCCTGTTATCAAATTTTTCTAGATGAATCTGCGTTATCTGTTAATTCTTTTAGGATTAAGAAGAGCTGAGATATGTGTGTGTGTGTGTGTGTGTGTATTTAAGTCCTTTCCTCAAGATTTACCAGAGCAATATGCAGTTTGAAGATTTGTACAGCTGTCAGCTATGGACCCCAGGTGGATCCCTGAACACACACGGTTTTCATTTTGGTGATTATTTATCGTCTCATGCTCCCTTCCTCTCAATCACCTCTCACTAGACAGTTTCTGCTAGATTGATTTCTCCCTATTCAGTTATTTTCCCTGCTTGACCAAAGGTGTTGCTAACCCACGCAGGTTCTGACTTCCTTCCGAGATCACTTCACTCATGTGACTCTGCTTTTGAATGTACCTGGGATTTGTTTTTATATGGGTGTGGTGAGGCGGATGGAGGCGGAGATAAACTCATTGAAGAGAAGAGTCGGTTACAGCTCTCGAGAGGAGCGGCCCTGCCATGTGCAAAGGTTGCTTTTGTGTGCCAACCCGACTCCTTGAAGTATGCCCAGATAGCCAATGATGAAACGTTAATTGTGGCGTGTCTGCGGGGATGTTTCTGGAAGAGATTAGCATTTCAGTCGTTGAGTTAAGTTAGCAGATGGCCCTCCCCACTGTGGGTGGCCGTCGCCCAATCTGCTGAGCGCCCGAATAGAACACGGAGGGGGAAGGTAGGACGCGCGCTCCCCCTGCTGACTGCCGGAGCCGGGACACCTGTGGGCTCTCGGGCCTTCACACCCGACCGCATCTACCCCGGGGTCCCCAGCTTCTCAGGCCTTTCCAGCGCGCACTCAGCCTTGCTGGATCTCCCGCTTGAGGAGGACAGAAGACTGTGGCGTTTCTCAGCCTCATCCCTGCGTGAGCCTCCCACCGGTTCTACACACACCACCATGCACTCCCCAAGGAGGCAGAAGCAACGGGGAAAGCATAGGTAGAAGTCTTCACTGTGGGTTTTGTGGGAAGGAACGGATGAGCCAGAGTAAGCATTTTAGGTTTGTCTTGTTCGAAGAATTCTGATGGACTCGAGTCTATGGGAATAACCAGTTCCTAGCTGTCTGACACCCGGCCCTGGACTGATGTGTCCGGGAGTGTAAAGCCAGAGAGAGGAGCAGGGCGGAGTGGGGGCTCTGGATCGGTCAGTCTGCAAAGGTGTGGTCCGGGGAAAGTCACTTCCCATCGCTCCAATTAGCCAGCTGTAAGGTGGTCCGTGAAGCCCCCTGATAGCAAAGCATCATAAGATAAAGAAAACTTTAAAAAAATCATTAATACAAACTTAAGTCCTGATTTGTGTTTGTTACTTTTATGCTATTTCAATTGCTAACTTTAATTTTTTTCTCTGCCATGTGAATAACCAGCTCTAATAATTTTACTAATGAATAGGCTGCACACTGTTAAAAACATAGGTTGTTCAAAACAAAATTATTCAACTATTTGGATTGTTTTGGCCAGACTCTTCCACAGTCTTTATTTTTCAGGTAATTGCTATTATTTTTCACTCAGCCAGGCATGTGAAAAGGGAGGCTTAATCAGTTAAGTCTTGAAATAGATACTTCCCAGTTTACATTTTAAACAAGATTCATTGTAGTGCCTACACAGTTAAATAAATAAAATTATTCTGTATTATACTATACACCCAAATACTGATTGTCTCGCCATCTCACTGCAAATAACAGCATCTTTTTCAAGAAACAATATTTTAGGGTGAAACAGTATAGAAAATCCTAAGAGACAATAAAAATGTTCTTCAAAAAAAATACCATATTTTTTTCAAATGCTGTTTAACCTTCCCTTTCTCTAGACTTGTAAGCACCCTATAAATAGGAACTATATCTACTTTATTTATTCTCCAACCCCATCACTTAACTCTACTGTGTGACAAGGCTGTCACATAATAGATGCTCAATAAATATTTGTTAAAGGTATGAATAATGCAAATAAAGAGACATATGAACAGGAGCGTATTTTCAGTGGGGAAGAAATTTCTGTAGAGTTCTTCTGCTGAATTAACTCACTAAAGTTCACTTCTCCATTTCTTTCCAGTATAGAATGAAAAATCAAGATAAATACCTAAACCAATATAGCACTGTAGAAATCACTTCTCCCAAACTTCCCTTACAAGTTCTCAAGCCCAAACTCCCATTTCACAAACTGGTATTTGAACGTGCATTTGTATAACTTAGTAGAGTTGGTAAGCCTCTGTTAATCCAGGATCTCATTTGATCTTCACAATCATCTGAGACATAATTAGGACAATCTCACTTTCCCATCAGCTCAGACATTTACACCATCATGGATACAGAGATTTTGAGCCTCAAAAAGAAAACAAAAATTATCTTGAAGTGAGTGGGAATTTGAGGCATAGCACTGGGTGCTTTATTAGGCTATTGCACTTGGGAATGTATAACCTCAAAGATGGAGAGGTAGCTTAAATTATCCTGTCCATTTACAACTTACATTGAAAAGAAATATTGTTCTAACATTTAAATAACGCATAGGAACAGTCAATGAACACCAGGGCAGTGACTGAAGTTCTAATTTCCTGCTTTTTTCTAATGTGTCTGGTCAAAGAGATCTGTTAAAATTATTAATGCAATAATAAAATTGCCAACCTTTCTTTCAAGTCATTGACCTAAGGAGTTAGCTATTTTGTGCATCTTTCTCAGGCTAGGGAATTCCGTCGGTTCCATGCCCTTAGCTTTTTTAGACTCTCCATATCTTTGAAAATGCAATCTAATGAACTCGTTTACTTATATGCAGTTGATGCACTGGTAAATGTTTTAAAACCGACACTCCAGCAATATAAAAGTCCTGTTTTGTAGCATTTGCCAATTTCTGTGATGTAAATACTCCCACCATTGTGAATTTAAGGATGGATGCCTTTAAAACTTAGATTACAAAATTCCTGGAAAATTATCAATCAGTGACTGAATCACTGGTGACAGGCATTTGTATTTACACAGTCGGTGCCACTCAAAATATAGCCCCGTTAGGAGAGTCACATTGTCTGAAAGCTGGTTGGAAATGTAAATTCTTAGGCCCCACTCTAAACTTATGCAATCAGAACTTCTGGCAGTGGGGCTCAGAAATTTCTATTTTAAAGAATGTCCATGTTATTCTTATGCATACTGAAGTTTGAGAAGTTCTGTACTGAAGGATAATGCAACGTCTAATGTATACATGGTGTCTAAATTAGTTGCTAGGGTTGCCATAACAAAGTCCCCCAGACTGAGTGGCTTAGGCAACAAGAATTTATTGTCTCTCAGTTCTGCAGGTTAGGAATCCATGATCAAGGTATCAACAGGGTTAGTTTCCTCTGAGATCTCTCTCCTTGACTTGTAAATGGCATCTTCTCCCTTTGTTTGAACATGGCTTTTCCTTTCCTTCTGTTTGTATCCTAATTTTCTCCTCTGATAAGGACCACAGTCATGTGAACCAGGGCCCATCAGAATGACCGCATTTAACATCAAGTACTTCTTTAAAGACCCTGTCTCCAAATACAGTCACATTCTAAGGTACTGGGGGTTAGGAATTCAGCCTACAATTTTAGAGAGACACAGTTCAGCCCATAACAGTGTCTAACAAATATTTGTTACCTACATTAATAAAAATGTAATTAATAAAATAAGATCTGAAGGAGATGAAGCCCAACTTGGCAAAAGGCAAGGAACTACACTCTGATTACTCCTGGATATGGGATTCACCTCCTGAGTTACTGGGCAGGGAATGGTATTTATCAAAATCACTCCATAACTAATGCAAAACTTTGTACCAGTATGTGGTTTTAGTTTTTATTAATTAATCTATTTGCTATTTTTATAAAGTCTAGCATTAAATACACCATTTGGAGATACCTGCATGAGCAGGTATAGTTGATATTTGATGTTTTCATCTTGGTGCCCAAATTCAGCAGACCAGGTAAGCCAGCTCCACTACCAAATGGGGGCTAGAGGACCTCGTCTTGTTCAATAGCTTTTCTCCTCCTGTTTTATGATTCATAATGTTGAGTAACATTTTAAAGACCTGTATATACACATACATACAAATACATACAATAAATGTAGAATGTAACATAGTCTCTCTTTTTTGAGGTAGTGATGTCTGCTGTTTTAGATCACCCAATTATTAAAGTCTACTTTTGGGATATTTAATAATTCTACTTTATCAAATTCATTGGAATGTATCCAATGGAATGATTATTTGAGTGCTTTATCTTAGAAGAAATAATGCTTGAAACTTATACATAGTGTAGCATCAGCAATCTCACATTCTGAAATTATTCGTGATAAAACTATATTCTTGAAATTTTCCTTGAAGATTTCTGTTGTGAGCATTTCTTGAATGCTCACACACCTAGAATCATCCTAACTTCTGCTGCCATTCATATCTTGAATGTTTTCAGATTTTGTACCTGAAGAAGAGAAAGTATGAAAAGAATCATTTATTTTAAAAAATTAAGGTACAAGAAGCACATATCATTTTATGATCCCAATTTGTCAGATGGCATCAAAGAGAAAAATAACATATCATCATTAACAAACTCCCCAGGCAGAAACTGACATACTGCCTTTGATTAAATATAATGCATCACATGATTTTTCATAGCTAGATGTGACAGATAGTTCCCCATGGCATATCAAACCAGAGCTATCCAAATGTTTCATGCAGTACAGCTCGCCTTTCTGAATTTAGGGCACCAATTTCTTTTCAACCAAGAAGGATAAAAGGCTCTCTGATTCTCCCTAGGAATTCCCAAAAAAGAACCACATCATCCTGGAGGTGAAAGGGCTCCTGGTATTCATGTAGTTCAGTTTCCTACTTAAATGGGAATTCCCTCTGCACTATCCCTAACAAGTTGTCATCAGCCTTCACTCACACACTTCCTGAGACAATTTACTTGCTGCCTTGGCAGGGTCTCCTTGATCCTATTCTATACTCTAGGGTAACACTAAATTACTGACTCCCACAAATTATAAATCATATATTTTAACCCCACTTTCAGAGCCCTTTATATCTATTCTTCTGGATTTAAAAAAAAATCCCCAAATATTTCTCAAATAACTTTTTAACGTTTCTTTATTGCCAATAAATAAATATATTTATTATGCAGCAATTTAAAACATGAAAATAAGAAGTAACTCCAATATTCCTTCACTTGAACCTATGTGTTTTCCAGGTATTGCTTTACCTCTCTTTATCTGTAACATCAAATTTCTGGAAAAGTGTATTATGTACTTGTTTCGACTTCCACACTTTCTATTAACTCTAGTGGTAAGTGAGGTCTCATCCCAACACCACCACTGAAACGACCATTGTCAATTTTATCACCCTACCTTTCTAAACCACCCATGCACTACCGATGACTCTTCCTTTTTAAGAACTCCCATTTCTCTTGTTTCCTCTGACACATCGTTTACTGATTCTCACCCGTGTCTCTGGTTGACCATTAAAGTCTTCTTGGATTTATCTTGTTCGTTGACTCCTTACTCAAGTTTTCTCCTGTTTTCTTCTTACTTCTAAGGAAAAAAGGAAAGCCTTCATAAGATCTATGAATCCACTAAAATTATATTAAAAATTGGTTTTGTGTGTGTGTGTGTGTGTGTATTCCTAGGACTAAGAATATATTCTAAGTATCCAAAGGTTTCTTGAACCATGAAATGAAGCTCTACATTGCTCCTAGGTCATCTCACCCAGTCCTACAATATCAGCTACCTCCTATATATATATCACCACAAGGTAGTTCTACCAATGCCTCCCAAGGGCCTCCAACACAATAATACCACAACTGCTAAATTTGTCGTTTATATATTATCTTATATTTTTAGTGAATTCCATCTCTATTCACTAAATTGTCCAACATATAAACTAAGAACTAACCCATTCCCACCCTTATACTCCAAATCAAATTGCTAAGAAAGTCCTCTCAATCAGATTCCTCTAACATCTTCAGAAAGTCTTTCACTCTCATCCTTACAGCGGCCTTAGTTCAGGGTGACATCATTCCCCAACTCAATTAGACTAACAGATTTTTAGCCAGTCTCCCTGTCACAAAAATTACTCCACTTTAATTCATCTTTAAATTTCTGCTCAGTATTTTATATCAAAGCCTAAATCTGATGTACACACTTACTGTATTTTGCCATGTATAATGCACTCTTTTGCCCTGGTTTTTTGTTTGATTGTTTATTTGTTTTTTGAGACAGATTCTCACTCTGTCACCCTGGGTAGGATGCCATGGAACATCATAACTCACAGCAACTTCAAACCATTAGGCTCCAGTGATCATCCTGCTTCAGCCTCCCTAGAAGGTGGGACTACAGGTGCCCTCCACAACACCCAGTTAATTTTTCTACTTTTTAGTAGAAACCAGATCTTGCTTTTGCTCAGGGTGGTCTCAAACTCCTGAGCTCAAGTGATCCTCCTGCCTCAGCTTCATTTGTCAAAATTTTTGAGGGAAAAATAAGGGTACTAATCAGTACGAATTCTGTATCTGTATAAATGTTCTTAATTCCTTTTGTTATGCTTATGCACAAAAAGTGTAACTCTAGAAAGCAATAACAATATCCACATGCAAAATAATACCCTGAAATATGGTAATCACAGTGAAGGTGAAAACTCAACTTGCTGTGATACCTAGTGGGCTACCCAGCCAACTGCAACTTCTTGATGTATCAACAAAAAAGCCTTCTAAGGCCCTAATGAAGAAAGAGTAAATACTTTACCAGTACATAAAATGTCTTATACCTTGTATCTATTCTTATGTTTTGTAATTGTTATATAAAATTTCTTGTTAAAAAACAAATGCCATAATTCTTTTGTAATACAAAAAACAAATGCCTGCACATAAATAATAAAAATTTGAATTAAAAATTTTTAAAAAGGTTATTTTCCTGCAAGGTTGGGATAAAAACACGAGTGTGTGTTATTACTCACATGAATGTATTCTACATGGCAAAACACAGGTAACTATTAAAAACCTAAAGCGAATCCAGATTTATCATTATTCCCTTCATTTTTTTCCAACTACTTTCAAAACCCCATACCTCTTAGGATAGCATGCAATGTTCTTTATTGCTTCTGCCTGAATATGCAGCTCATCTCCTGCCACTCTCACCATCCTACTTTTGCACGCCTCCATCTGCCACCCATTCCTCTCACTGTTTTCTACTACCTTCCTCAGCCCCAGTCATATGGCTTCTTCCCACATATTCTTCCAAACTCAGCTCAGATGTTATAGCATTCATTCATTTGACAAATGTTTATTAAGTGTCTCTTTACTAGACATCATTCAGAAGGTGAAGACATAGTATGAATAAGACAGATCTGATCTCTGTCCTCTTAGAATTTATCTTCTATCTGCAGAAGCATTCATACTGATAACATTAAACCAATAACATAATTAATTGTTTTATTAAAACTATTATAAATGGTTTAAGAAGTAAATATAAAATATGTTGACAATATTAATATGGTCCTGATCTAGATTGGAAGATCTAGATTCCTATACAAAGGAAGGCTTTCCAGTGGAAATAATATTTAAGCTGAGATCTGAAAGATTTATGAACATTCCTGGGTGAAGGGGGTGGAGGAAGTCCAGGTGAAGGGAATAGCTTGTGCACTGTGCAAAGATCTTGAAGCAAAAACACTCATGTTGTATTGGAAAAACTAAAGAGAATGAGTGGTTGTGGCACAAAGTACAAGGTACAGGTAAGAGGTTGAGCCCAGAGATGTAGGGAGGAGCCAGATTATACTGAAATTTTAGAATCTTGTTCCTGGTTTTAGTCTTGTCCTAAGAATAAGTGGTCCCCAACAGGTTTTAAGTAAATCGGTGACATAGTTTGACAGGCCTTTTTATCACTCTGACCTTTGTTCAAAGAATGGATGGACTGAATAAAAAGCAGATGAAGAGAGCTTTTCAGAAACTTGTGCAATAGACTCTAACTTGTGGGGGATCGATTTATGATTTTTTCAACTCTATGGTCATGTGAAAACAATGAACATTCAGTAGAAACTGTACTTCAAGTACTAATATAATCATTCTGCTTTTCACTTTTGGTACAATATTTGATAAATTACATGAGATATTCAACACATTCATATATAATAAAATAGGCTTTGCAATAGATGATTCTGCCCAACTGTACGCTAAGTGTTCTGTACACATGTAAGGTAGCCTAGGCTAAGCTATGATGTTTGGTAGGTTAGCTATCTTAATTGCATTTTCAACTCATGATATTTTCTACTTACAGCAGGTTTATTAGTATGTAGCCCCATCATAATAAAGAAGCACCTATAGATTGAGTAAAGTACAATGGTGAGGTAGGCCAAAATTGCGATGTTGGTTAGAAAGCAGACAAATGTGAATATGATTTAGAAGGTAAAACTAACAAGACATGATGAAGGACTTAGAGAGCAGTTAAAACAAAAGGACAGTACCAATAAAATCTATGTTTCTAGTTTGTGCAATTTGATAGACCATCATGCCATTCATCAGTATAAGGAGCACATTTCAGAGGTCAACCATGAAAGCAGTTTCCAATACATTAAGCTCGGATACTAAGGGAGCAAACCTGGAAAGCATCAGCAGTCATATCAAAGTCAAGGGCCTTAAATTAGGAGTCCATGTACGGGTAGTAATGAAATTCATAGATGCAATCACCTGAGAATATAATAACAATAAAATCAGTAACTGCTAACGTTTATCAGTATTTTTCTACCTGCTGTCACTTCATCAATGACACAGTAGGTATTAATTCATTGAATCTGCACAAAAACTTACATGGTGGTTGTGACTCTAAATCTCCATTTTACAGATGAGAAACATGAGGCTTAGAAAGACTGGGTGAGTTCCCTAAGACATGATCCTGGACAGGAAGGAATATGGTGCACTATATCTTCTAAACAAGACGAAAAGGAAAACTGCAAGGGCAGTTGAAGAAACGTTTTGTGTTTCTTTTTTAAATGCAGTGAATGTGTACTATATGTGTATATAGACTTGCACTGGCCAACAAGGCAGTCACAGGCCACATGTGGCTATTGAGAATTTTAAACATGGTTAGTTTGAATTCAGATTTTCTGTGAGTGTAAAATACTCACTGTATATCAAAGACTTAGGATGAGGAAAAGAATCTAAAATATGTCATTAATGCTTTTTGCACTGGTTATGTGTTGAGTATGATTTTAGATACAGCAGATTAAATAAAATGTGTTATTAAAAAAAAAACTGAGTTGACCCAAATGACAGAAAATTTAAACACAGGCAGTGTTGTTCCAAAGCTCAAACACAAACGCTAAGCTAAGTCTAACGTGTAAAAGGTCCTCAAGAAGTATTTTCTGATTGGCTAAAGGAGGTAATACTGCTTACAAACCACTCACTGTCCTGGATTGCACACCCTCATAACCCTGCAATAGTTCCCAGTCATGGCATTTGTGGTTACATTAAACCATTATGTTTTTTCCAGCTGAATTATCACCAAACCAGGTCTTACACTCCTTTGCTTACCAAATTGTAGATTCAACCTCTAAGAACAAGTTTATGGTGATAACTGTTAGGTTTTCTGTCTTCGCTACTGCCCTGCTGCCTAATTGTCATCTTCACTTTGAACCCTGTAGGTTGTAAGCATTAAGGGGAGGCCTCTACATGCACCTTTTTAATTCTTTCAAGTTCTTATTCAACCAAGGAATTATACAAAAATTCAACACAATCAAATATTAAAATAGCACTTTTATTTCTGATAACATACTGCATATATTGCTTAATCATAAAACAACAATGTGCATCCTTATAAAGAACCTGAAAATGACACAGACTTATTTGCTCCATCATAGGCCACTCTAGACAATGAGTAGCCTCCCTGAAAAAAAGTCCATCACTGTAAAACTTAAAGCACAGAGAAACAGAGTTGAATATGAGTACGTTCCCTGGTGAAGAAAAAGTAAAGTTCTAAAATCTCAAGATAAGAGATTATTTGAAAGGCTAACTGATCAGTGATATACTGTAGTGCACTTTCTGAAAGTTTATTCACAGCTCTGTGGGAGACACTTGTGTATCTACCCACAGTGGGTGCGACCGTCTAGGGGCCACTTGTACTTATTGGCCAGATTTGTCACCATGTCATGTGATTATTGCCAACTTGTGGGACTGTGATGCCAGTGTCCTTATAATGTCAGTAATGCACATTTAACTCAGTTAGCACTCCTCTGAAAACACTTAATTTTTCTTCTATATGGACAATTTTGAACATTGTCAGGGAACATACATTCTCAAATTTTAATAAAATTGAAGATTCTTGGAATCATAATTTAAATTTTACTCTGCATTCCCATGTTTGATACTGAGTTGCAATTAAACTATGTGTGAGCCCAGCTATGCAGATTCAAATATTGTGTAATAAAATTCCAAACATACAATTTTAAAATTATCTTGCTTAAAGTAATGCCATAAGGCAGGATAAATCAATAAAGTTCAATTACTGTGCCTAAACCATGTTATTCAATATTTTAAGGACTTTATGCAAAAGTCCTTTTTTGTGTCTTAAGAATGTAGGAATCAAATTTGTATAATTCACTGTACCTATATTTCAAATGAAGAAGTTCATGGCATTCTTTGATTTTTGCCTATAGTATAGACAAGGCTCATGGGCTTTTAAGTGGTGCAAATACTCCAACTGATTGCTTCTATATCCAGGAGGTAGTGTATTTAAAGATGGTCCTTCTGTAGAAACAACTGCTGATAAGCAAACTGTTTCCTTGGAAACGTCGAAGCACCATCTGACAGTTTGCTGAATATCTAAAATTCACAATTGGTCTCTGGAAGCCTGTACCTAGGCAAACTGATTTATGAGGAGCAAGATATAAGTGAGGGTGATGAGTTAAATCTGAATATTTATTGCTCACTGTCAGTCTTCTTCAGAGACTCTGTTCTGACTCGTTTATTATCTTGAAATTCATTCCATGACTAAGATGTTCTATGTAAAATTCAACACACAGCAAAAATTAAATTTAGGAAATAATGAGATAGTAGCTGGTTTATCCCTTTTAAAATTTGAATTGCCAGGATGTCTACTGAGGGCTGAGTCTCCCTCAAATGTAGAAGCCAGTCAGAGCTGAATCAGAGCAGACCTAGGGCCTCATGGAGAGGTCAGTCTTTACTACTGTCTCTCATGTACTCTGTCTGAGAAAAACAACCTGGGAAAATTGGGGGATGCAAAAAGAAATGTAACTGACCTTAAATCAAATATAGCAGTTCCCTCATATCTATGGAAAATACGTTCCAGGATCCTCAGATTGCCTGAAACCACAGACAGTAACATGCATTCTGTAATCTTTCCTATAATATACGACCTTGATAAAATTTAATTTACAAATTAGGCATAGCAAGAGATGAACAACAGTAATAATAAACCAGAACAATTATAATAATATACTATAAAAAGAATTTTGTGAATATGGTTTCTCTCTTTTGCTCGCTCGCGTGCGCTCTCTCTCTCTCTCTCTCTCCCCCACGTACGCCTCCCACCCCCATCTCTTATTGTGCTGTACTCACCTGTTTTTGGACTCTGGTTGATTGTTTGTAACTAAAATCACACAAAGTGAAAGTACAGATAAGGGAGACTACTGTATTACAAATCAATATAGTGCTGCTAGAATCAAACAAAAATATATTTTAAAACGTGTTTATCATATGTTCTGTTTCATCTGAGCTTTATAAAGCACTGACTGTCTGTGTCAACAACACTGAAAAGCATGTGAAGAAAACAAAATTCAACTATCAGTAGATTGGGTTTGGGAAACAGAGATTACAAGGTTGAGGGGTGACGTCCTGCTATGTTCTAGCCCATGGTCCTCAGGGTATTGTACCAGGACCAGTAGCAGCAGAACCACCTGGGTACTTCTAGAAATGCAAACTCTAGGATCCATCTCAGACCTACTAAATCAGACCATCTGGAGGAGTGCCCAGCCACCTGTGTTCTATCTAACAAGTCCTCCAGGAAATTCTGATGCAGATTTAATTCAGAAAACCACTATGTTAGCAAATAAATTATGGGATATTTATACTTGAAGATTGTCCTTGAATGTTGCTGGGATGGCTCCCTACAGATTGTTAGACATGGAGCAAATGATATGAAGGTGCCGGAACTGCATTATCAGAGTATTGACAAAAGGGTCATTGGGTTCAGAGCAGTGAGCAAACAAGAATCTGTTATTATGCAAGACCAGAGAACCTACCAGGCATATGATCCTGAAGGAGAGGGGGGAAAAAACAACAGTTGCTTCACTAAATCAATAAGAAATGTTTTAATAAAGTGAAGACTGGAATTGCTGAGAATCTCCATAATATCTGTCATCTATACCCAAGGTCACTGGTAAGAGATGTTACTTTGCAACTAGGCCCTACTGTCAATGAGGCAATGGGAATTTAGCATTCTGAAATATCACAGGCCAGATATCATCCTAAGCCATTGAAGACACTATAGATAAAATTGCTACAAAAAGCAGAAACTAAGACGGCAACAAGGGGGTAAAAGACCATTGTGTTTCTAAGAGCAAGTTACATTGGGTAGCCAATGAGGGCGTAGCAGACTCACATAAACAAACTGGTCAAGAGCTGATGATCAGCTGCTGTGTTGGAAAATCGTAATCTCTCATCCACTTCCCAGACCTGAGCCAATTTTCAACTCAAAATCTTTAGTAATTGCAATTGTGTCTTGTTGCTTCCCACAGACAGTGTATCAATGAATAAATAATGATGAGATGCCCATCAACTACAGTAGAAGCCAGAACTAATTAATTAAGATCCCTGCAATGCCACAGAAAACAGATACAATCCCTGAAACTATATACAGACATCTACATGTGTCAGGATCAAAATGGGTTTGTTCACTTGTGTTGGAGGAAGGCAGGGAGGAAAGGAGAAAAGAGAGAGGGAGGGAGGGAGAGAGGAGAAGAAGGGAGAGGATACAGAGAAGGGGAATGGGAGGGGAGGGAAGGAAAGGAAAAACGGAAAGAAAGAAAATGAAAAACCCTTGACAAAAAGAGCTGGAGAAGGCCATGAGAGAGGGTTTTCACAGCAAAATATCACAAAATACTCTGCAAAAACCACAACCTTGCACAAATATTTCTGCAAGGATATCTTCCCAGGAACTGCTAGTCCAACCTCAGACTCGCATCACCCTAATCACTGATCCTTGTTGCCAAAAATTATCATTTCAAAAATGTGTAATCCTCCTCATTTTCCCTTTGTTATCCTTTTCCTCCTGAATATTCACATAGGTTACTATGGCCCACATATTGCATCTGCAGTGCTCAATTCCCAGATAATAGCTTTGTTTTTAGAGAGAGCCTCTCTGTATTTGTTATGTAGGTTTGCAACTCAATGAACAAAACTAAGGAAAGGAAAATACCCCATTGTTTTGAAGACTATTGTATCTGAGTGGTAACTGGCACCAACAGAACCAAAACGTCACCATGACCTTCTGCTTAAAAAGAGATAAATAAGCCAGGCATGGTGGTACATGCCCATAGTCCCAGCTACTCAAGGGGTTGAGGTAGGAGGATCGCTGGTGTCCAGGAGTTCAAGGATAGCCTGGGCAACATAGTAAACCCTATCTCTTTAAAAAAAAGAGGCAAACAGAGGCAGGGTATAAATGGAGTCCTAGTTCATGACCACACCACAGTAGGTCCAGTAGTTTCAAGGATCCATCCTGTTACTTTTTCTCCAGTCCCTCAGTGCTCAACTGACATAGTTACGCAGAACCACTGTATAAGTCTCCCGATGGCCCCCAAACCTGCTCAGTGAGATTCGTTATAGGAATGGCCACACACTTGAAACCATCACCTTTCATCAGTCAAGCATGTAAATCAGAAGCAATGCCAAATGCCAGCGGAATATCAGACAAGAGTGCCACCCTCCCAAATCTAAAGGATACACAGTGTAGCCCCACATAAACCCATGAAATCATGGAGATGACTGGAGATGACCATCACCATAACTAAGTGGTACTCCTAATTCTGGCAGCTGAGCCAGGTGTGATGTCTTCTCAAGAGCACACCAACCTGGCCTCTGGTGCTGGCATGTGACAGCCAGTCTGGTGAATGCTGTGTTTCCAAGGCCATCAGGAAGGATGCTCATAAGAAGTTCTCCTCGGCACTGGCCCTTAGCAGTCACGTTCATTCTCTTGCCAAAACTATTGTATGTTCCTAAAATGCTCTCTGTCAATGCTAGTCTGAAGAAAACTCCATCATCTTAATCCCAGGCAAAACATGCTACTTGGGCCCCCAAATCCTGATATAACAGACATAAATGGGTAAGGATATTCCAAAGAGATGTCAGTGATAGACCGTTCCATACTGGTTGCCCTTCCCCGTATCAAGATTCTTTGCAGTGTACTTGGATGAACCATTTGAGTTACGCTCTTCCACTGGGGACTTCCAGAACCAGAATGGGCTTCTCTATGTACTCACTCTTTCTTCTGCCACAGAACTCAACAGCTTGGGTCCCGGAGGGAACGTGCTATAGAGCAGGGTTATGAAGGATATTAAGATGTCCAGCCGGAGACATCTTGGTGTTATTATGCTGCAGAACGTAACCTCTCCCGGCCAAGTCAACGTATCTCTGCAATAAAGTTGACGAATACCAAACCTACCCTCCAACAAGAAGAAAATGAGATACATGCAGGAAACCTTCCCAACCTGAAACCATCATCAAATAGGGTTATCTGTGGGTTAGCTTTATGCCAAGTAAAGACATAATCAATGTAATATGAATTATAACATGCCATGAAAATCTGTCAAAATGATAGATGATTTTCTTTGTCATTACAAAGGAAAAGTCTTCCACTCTCAGAATCTAGAAAGAGTAGGGATATATGGAAATATTGTTAGGCCTTCCAAAAACATGACTGAGGAAGAAGTTTCTATATTTGACTTGTAAAGCACATACGCCAATACTGGAGGTCTGAATTCTGAGCTCTTGCTATCGGCTAATATCTTGCTGATGCCCTACTCAAAAACAAAACAAAAAGTTCATATTATAGAAAACTGAGATCAATTCTTTAAATATTCTAACTCAAAATCTTTAGTAATTGCAGTTGTATCTTGCTGCTTCCCGCAGACAGTGTATCAATGAATAAATAATGATGAGATGCCCAAAGATGAAGATTTTGTCGGTTGAATTCGTTGCTGTAACCCAGCATCTAAATTGGTGGACTTTACAAATATTTGTTTGGTAAACAGTCATGAGTGAACTCAGTCATGGTACTCAGTCATGAGTAAACATTATTTGTAATGTTACCCATGTGATTAGGGTAACATTACAAATAGCTCTTGGATCAAAAAAGCTCTGGAAAAATTAGCCATCAAGTTTTCTAGATCTTTTAAGATGAGAAATCTCCTCTTGAAGCCTACAAATTTACAACAACCCAGAACACTTGGAATAAACAGTCTTCCAGTTCCTTAACCAATTACATTTTCCAGGGAGATGGTGAGCATCCAATCACAGAAAGTATCATCTTGTTGTAGTTATGGTAAACATTATATAAAGAAGGAAAAATTACATGCACATATACTAAAGGTGGGAAACAAAGCAACTATTTAGAAATTCAAAAGGAATAAAAAGTCGTTTGCCTCAAACAGTGATTTTCTAGGTAAAATATCCCTCATTATCTTTTTTTTTTTTTTTTTTTGAGGCAGAGCCTCAAGCTGTCACCCTGAATAGAGTGCTGTAGCATCATAGCTCACAGCAACCTCTAATTCCTGGGCTCAAGCAAGTCTCTTGCCTCCGCTTCCCAAGTAGCTGGGACTACAGGCACCCGCCACAACGCCTGGCCATTTTTTGGTTGCAGCCGTCATTGTTGTTTGG
>CAUYON010156402.1:0-12526 GCA_963573935.1 Arctocebus calabarensis
TAAGTTTTCCTGTGGTTAAAATGCTATCAAATAGTATCACATACTACAAAGAAACCTTTCATGAAAGGAAGAGACAATGAAGTAAACTTCAATGTTGTCTAACTTTAATAAATTGCCACAGCTACCTTAACTTTCAGCAACCATCACCATCAGGTCAAAATCATCCAATAGCAAAACGGATTACTGAAGAAGAGCATTATCATTTGTTAGCAATAAAGTCTGTTTAGGGGTAGGGTGGGAAGGGAAAGGGTCTCACTCCATCACCCAGGCTGTAGTAGTGTGGCATCATCATAACTCACTACAACTTCAAACTTGTGGGTTCAAATTCATATGCCTTCTTGCTTACTCTTTTCTATAAATCTTACTCTCTGTTCATGGTAACCTTTCCTCTGAGGGGCTTCCCTGCATATTTCTAGGTTCCTTCCACAAAAGGGACCTAAGTGACACAGGGTGATTTGGGACATTCTTGCAGACATCAAAAATACTGGTGTATTAATAGTAGAGCCTGTAATAAAAATTAATAAATATTTCTCCTCTTTATCTGTGACCAATTCTGGTGACCTAGAAAAAAATACCTTTTTACATCCTGCTTTGGGGATGGAGAGATGAGAATGAATATGAATCAATAAATCATGGCCAGGGCCACAATAGTCTGGACAGATTAAAATCCTCCTAGGATGGATAAAAGCATGGATTCATCTTTCCCCACCCAGGGACCCTTGCCTTCCCCCATACTCTACTTCCACACTTGTGGCTGTACTCTAAATTGCTAGCAAAACAACATAAAACGTTAGGTTTGGGGATCCCGCCATGTACATGTTAGGAATCATCCATTGTCTACATAACTCTGGAGAGGTGATGTCTGAAAACCTCACTTTTTTTTTAGGAAGAAAATAAGTTTAATTTTTTTTTCCTAAATAAAGCTACTATTTTATCAATTTTTTCCCAAAGTCTCAAAAAACAGAAAACTAATATTTATAAATAAAAACAGAAGATGCTTTCAAGAAACAGATCATGTATCTTATAGACAATAGAAAAAGCAGAAATACTTCAATTTAATTTTAATACTTTAATTTTGTCCAATTACTTGAACAATAATTTTTAATTCAACTTGTTAATATTGTTTAGGATATGGCATCCTAAATTATAAGGAGATATATTTGCAATTTCCCTTTATAATCATAAAGTTTCTCTACTTTTAATATCAGATTTATCCAGATTAAGTAGAATGAATTTGAAGGTTTTGGAAAAAAGGTACATTTTATTTTTACAAAAACATCCTGTAAAGTCAGTATGTTTCCAATCACAAGGGCTTTAAAACAGCAAAGAAATCCCCCCCAAAACAAAGAAACCCATTCACAGGGGGGTATCTCTAAACCTTTCCTCATTTAATGTAGAATAGCGTATGTTTACAAAGTTGCAGGACAAAGACTGGCTGTCTTTCTACTCTTAGAGGAATTTTTGTTACAAAGAGAACTATCATTCTTACACTGAGAGGGCATTTTAATTTTTAAATGAATCCATCAGTCACCAGGAGGCTGGTCTGCTGGGTTCACATAGAAATCCCATGACCAGCTGGGCTCAAGGTGTCCCTGCTAATTTGGGGGTTGCTACTTTGGGTGTGGGAAGCCCGGATAGTGGAGAGTCCTGAGGCTACCAGGTCGATTCCATGTCCTGCCTCAGCTGCAAGGCCTCTGGCAACCCTGGGCCCGGCTGTGGGCACTGCACAGAGGACTCGGGCCAAGGTGCTGAGGCTGCCCGGCCTTCCTGCGCCTCTACCCCACCGCCCCAGCGTTGGGACTCACCCGCAGCTCTGGCTGCTCCATCCTTCTGCAGCCTCATCGCCCTCGGGATGCACCTTCCTCACTGCTTCTTTATCCCCAGCCACCGGCTCCAGATGTAGAGTGTTTTAAAAATGGCGCACAGAGGAGCCACTACAGTTGGGCTGCTAACGGGAACGGATGGCCCTTCCGCAGCATTAAGGATGTGGTGAAAACCAGCCGGCGGCTAGCGCTGTGCTGGGCCTCACTGAAAATACATCTGAAAGAGCACAAAGCCACAGTGACCCCTGGCGGCCGGGCTCAGCAAATACGGAACCTCAGCGGGTGACTGAGCCTGGAACTTCCAATCAGCACAGGGTGATTGTTGACTGTGCCGGGTGAAAATGCCACCCCAGGCAGAAAAGTCTTTATACAAAACTAATATCTGCCCATAAATGTGAGCAATTTGTTTCACACAATCAAAAGAAAGTGATTATTTTCCTGCATGCAAGTGATAACCCTGCAAATAAATACCCTAGATCCTTACATCTTTACTTACATGATATAGTGTCCAAGCCATTCGTTTATCTGGCTACCTACTTTAGAGTAGAGATAGTCTAGTCTCTCTGTTTAATTAGTAAATCTTATACTCAGAAATGATCATATCAGATTAGAACTGAGTACTAGGATATACCTACTTCCCTTGACATATCCACACAAAATATTAGATGTCTATCAACAGAGTTTATTATCATATTATCCTTTTTAGCAACTGAGTCCATATTCCCCAGTGAAAAAAGAAGCACAAACTTTTTTCTATAGCCAATAGGTTTGTAATATACCTGTACAGTACTTATTCATATCATTCTGAATTCAAACAGAAGGTTTCCAGGGCAGATTCAACATACTCTAACTAACATTGTAAAAATGATCTTTTTATAGTGAAATGATAGGGAAATTATTAACTGGTAGTGTTTCAGTAAGGACTAAATCAATCTATCTCTTCCTGCTTTCTTTCTCTTTCTCTTACTTGAAAGCCTCTTCACTCAACCCTCAGTCCCAATAACACTCTCCCCACTCTGTGGATTTCTGTTTTCACAAACCACTGAGGTGCCTGGCAGATCAAAAGGAAATGTAAATTCTCTCTTCAAATTTCATGGGCTTTGTGTCTTTCACAATTTCTTCCTTTAGTTCCTGGAATGCCTTGGGTGAACAATGGGATCTGTCTTCAATCTTGCCATAGGAAAAACTGGTGTATTAGTTTTCACAATACCCTGTGAATTTGGCTGCAACTAACTTTTTTGTCCCCCTCAAATTCAGCAACTGCTTGACTTCAACTGTGAGTGTTCATTCTTTCTTTTGGATGCCATAACACCTCCCTACCTTTCTTGCTTCTTCCCTCTTTTATTTTCTCTCTTTTCTGCTTCTAAGATCAAATAAAGCCTATACTTTTATACCCCAATCTTTGCTCACCCCACATGGATCATCTCCTGAGCTTTCCTACCCTAACCAACATCACTATTGGTTCCCTATATCCACCCCCCTGGGGTTATATGATGATATTCCAATAGGCTATATGTGCTGGGTGCTGTGAAGGGGAGGCCCCTCCAAATTATTATTTGAATTTGAGAGTTTATATGAGAGTGACACTTTTCCCTCTTCACCTTCTAAGAAAGAGAGACAAATCTTGGCTCCCTAGTATATACCAAGTTTCCTTACAAAGAGAAGAGTAAAGTCCTGGAATACAAATAAATGTCCCCAGGGGAAGAGAAAAGAAGCATCTCCTGGTTTACAACTCCTGGGATGTTTTCCTGGTCCAAGATTTTTGCCCTCTTTGAAATGTCAACACATACCTCCAGGACGATTTCCATAGTTCTTGAATTATCTATTCAGGCATAGTCATAATTTAACTTTGATAATTGTTCTTTAACCCAGATATTAGCAAAACTTGCTCAGAATGGCCTTTGTAGAAACATGAAAATACTCACTTGTTGCCTTGGGCTTGATGTAAGTCTTTTTCCTAGGTCCAGACTGGCTTATTGTTTCCTCTATGTCTCTGTACATCCTTCTGTCTGTCTATCTGTCTCTCCCTCCTTCTCTTTTTCAGGGAAAGGAGGAAGATTTCCAAAGAAATCTCAGCAACAAAGATAGACTCAGGTTTAAACACTTGGGAGGGCCACAAAGCAGACACTGCTTCACAGAAATCCTGAGAAGAAACAGCTTTCCTTCTTCTCTTCCACTGGCAATTTAGGCAAAGAAGGAATTAAAGTGGGAATGGGGTACTAAAGCAAGTGATCACCACCCTTTTCTTCCCTGCCTGCAGAAGATCTAAGCTTGAGAAGGGTGAGAATATTGACCCTTAAGATGTGTTTGAAGATTTGATTATGAAAGTGAGCTAGTTATTTTAATTAGTGACCAAGGACTTACTTTACTTCTGAGAGACCAGGAAAGTCAGGGGTGCTGTCTAAGTTATTTTAATAGAGTTAAAGGTTGAGAAAAGAGAATGTAAATGTTTTATGAGTTGTCTCTATAAACTCCCTTCCCTTTTGGGGACTGAAAACCTGCCCAGGGTCAGTGATCAAAGGGGCATGAAAAGAATCTTTGTTGTTTATTTTCTAGTATCTTAAACCACCAGGCTTGACAAAATTATCTGGACAAAGATCACCAGATCATTTTGACTGGAGATAGGTCTACCAACCTATAGTGAAACAAACCACCAACTGTAGTGAAACAACAACGTTCTGGAGTCATGGCCTGTGACACTGGTCACGTAGAATCAAGCCCAAATGTCCCAAACCACCTTCCCATCTTGAAAAGCTCTGTATTTGTGTTTAAAGGCAGGATAATGGTCTTTTGAGATGCTTGTCTGATATCCTCCTCATTTGCCAGCAAATTACTAAACTTCTCTTTCCTTATCCTACAACCATCTCATTGATACAGCCTTGGGCAGAAGTACCAAACTTTCTTTCAGTCACGTTATTATTCCTGTGCCATTGGAAGATCTGGATGTGAAGATAAAACGTTTGTGTTTCGAGCCCTTTTGCACCAAACTATACACACTCTTTAAATGTTGCACAGAACGTACTTTGGCTTCTTTTTTCCTTAAAGGAGACTAAGGAACAATGAAGAGGAAAATCCTAAAACACAGATAAACCTGTTTCACCTCATTCTGCCCAAGTCTCCAAAATTGGATGTTAACAAACTGAACATTGGAGTATCTTCTCCGAAAGAGTGAGTGCGATGGCTCACACCTGTAATCCTAGCAGTCTGGGAGGCTGCAAGATGGCAAGTCATTCAGAAGAAATTTTCACTGGTTATTTCTTTTTTAAAATTGCCGATTACTGTGAGTACATATACAATTAGGCCACATTGATTGTGTTTTTTAAGGAAAGTCCACGATGTAGTTGAGACCTTACCCAGCAGAAGTGCCACATATTCCTACCTTTGAATATATAAGGAATTACTCACGGTCACTTTCAAAGTTTTCATATAATTGTTTAAGCAAACATCACAAGTCCGCTTTAGATGATTAGAACACTATTTTCTTATTACTATTTTGTGCTACTAACATTGTTTAAGGAGTAGTATTGATAGGATTCAAATTTCCAGGAAGTAGGAGAGTCAGGTCAGTGGCTGCTTTTTTCTAAATCACTTACATTGATTGAAGATAGATTTTCTTCTCTTAAAAAAATAGAAAATGAGGGCATTTACTGTAAATTTGTAACAATCTTTATTTCAAAGTTGAAAATGAGATGTTCCATATTGTTACATTCCTTTCACATATTGTCACAATTTTTTTGTTGTTGGAGATTCTGCGTAACCATTTCTACACGATTCAAAATATCATCTTATGTGCCAGGTGCAGTGGTTCATGCCTCTAATCCTAACACTCTGGGAGTCCAACACAGGTGGATTGCCTGAGCTCACAGGTTCAAGACCAGCCTGAGCCAGAGTGAAACCCCATCTCTAAAAATAGCTGGGCTTTGTGGCAGGTACCTGTATTCCCAGGTACTTGGGTGGCTGAGGGAAGAGAATTGCTTGAGCTCAAGAGTTTAAGGTTGCTGTGAGCTACAATGCCACTCTACCGAGCATGACAAAGTGAGACTCTGTGTTTATATATATATATATATATCACCATGATTGATTGCATGAAAGTTCATAATCCATCTGTAACAAAATGATTCTGATTTCACCACACTATATATTCTAATTTCTTTGGCTTATCCCAAAATATTTTTATTAAAAAGCAAGTGTATGACTTTGTATAATGCACAATGTGAAAGAATGTCTTTCTCCACATCTATACCAGCATTTGCTATTTTTTCTCTTTGAAAAGAAATTATTCTACTTGGAATAAAGTGATATTATATAATGATTTTGATTTGCATGGTACTTGTGGTCCCTTAGTCCTGGGACACAGCCTGTGCCACAGTCTGCTGGGCTCTCCCCATCACTGTCACCATTAGGGTCTCCACCCACCACTCTAGGAGACCTGGGAGGGCAACCAAGAGCTCTTGGGCAGTGTCTCTCTGCAATTTCTGTCCTTACTACTTCCACCTTGTACCTCAGCATCTTTCTCCAAGAAATGAGCATGTCCCCATGGGTGGTTGACAGGGAGGTCACAGGGAAGTACCTGCCTCTTTCCTCTGGCCATGCCTAGCTGCTCCCTCCATCTAGAGAGATGGATACCCATCCTGCCCAAGAGCTCCAGCAAAAAAGATGTCCCTACCATACCCTTGAGGAAGGAAAATAATCTGTTGAACTGTGAGAGTTGGTGTGACAACAGCCCTGGCCACCAGTAGGAGGAAGAGAACTCCCTGCACTATGCCAAGCTTACCATTGCCTGCCAGGCCCTGGAGCTCTGCAGGGTGGGATAGGGTCTCAGGTTTTGGGTGTTCACACCCCTGGGCTGTCTGTGAGGCCCAGGGCTACGCAGGTGTCTACTTTCCCCTTTCTGGTCAACTGTTCCCAATGTCTGACCTGGCTAGCTACCCATCTGGGCTCCCTGCTGGTTCCTGGGCTTCCTTTATGGTGGGCCTCACTTCAATATGCCTCCCTGGGTGCATGAGGGGACACTGAGTAAGTGCCCTCATTCAATGAATGTCTCCTGAACAGGTGGAGCACTGTGGATCTCTCAGCAAGAGGAGCTTCTTTGTAAAAGGATCAAGGAGGGAAAGGGTCACATGACCCAGTAGTCAGCATGCCCAGATATGGGAGTACCTGGTGTCCAGGCTCTTGAGAACCTTTTCCCATCCAGGCAAGGTCCCTAAAAAGGCAATAATTTTCCTATATACTACAGGCATCTTATGCTGGGGGCATACAGTGACCACTGTAAGAGGCAGGGGTTAATTGAAACAGGACTGGGCTCCTACTTTAGCGATGAGCCTCCTGTGCACTCTTACCAGCAGAGGTCCCTCATTGCAATAAGACCCAGTGGATAGAAAAACTGCTGTTAGCCCTGCCAGTCTCCCATACTCTTACATAGCCTGGCTTCCAAGAACCCCTGTCTGCAGCTCTGGGCTGAAGAACTGTGAGGGGTTCCTTGGAGGACATCATGTAAGGTGGATCTGGCAGTAGAGTTGGGCCTGTAATGCCTCACCCCCCTTTCTCCCTAGAGCTGTGGCTCCTGGTCCCAAAAGCATTGTTCCCTGGGACCACCATCACTGCACCTGTGTGGCGGAGAGCAAATCTGGAAGCATCTGGCCAACTACACAATGTTGGACATGCTGATTAAGGGCTCTGGGCATCCCCCCCACACAGCTCTCCTCACCAGCCCCTTCTGGCTGGTCTGTGAGGCAGAGTCCACTCATTGCCAGGTGCACAGCAACATAGCATGTGGAGTTGAATGGCAACAGGATAGGCCCTGATAGGAGCTCACCCTGCCTCTCCATGCTCAAAATAGGTGCTACCACTAGCTGGGTAGAGTAGGTAAATGGCTTGGACTCTTCTTCACTGAATATACCAACATGGCAGAGTAATTGCTGTAGCCTTTGAAGGACAAACTTATGGTACCAGCCAGGAGACAAAATCCTTTGTGGTGAGCAGTTCTACTGCCTATGGACTTGCTGGTTCATATAGCAGCCAGGAAACATGGCTAAAAATTAGAGACAATTTTTCTGACAGTAAGAATATAAATGTAAGTCTGTGTAAATGGGCATCATTCCTGTGACGGTAGTACCTCAACATCTGTAGGAAACTATTTGCTGTCCCCAGCAGCTTTCCGCTCTCTGGAAAGCTGCACTGAGTAGATCTCTCCAGTAAGCTTACAAGGAATCTGGCATATGTACCAAATGTGAATTAAGGTCCAGGATAAAATTATGGGACAGTGTCTATAAGAATTACATAAGATGTGAAAAAGAAAAATTAGGATGAGCTATTCTCAACAACATAGACTTAATTATTTTTCAGTTTATGAGTTTTCTATCCAATACTTTTTAGTAATGAAGACAATGAGAAAATGTTTCATTTTATTCTGTCACTTTTAAACTGGCATAATTGGTAAGAAAGTATAGGTATAAATCAGAATAAAGACATTTGTTCAGTTTTATTTTTAAATTTCTTTGAGGAAGTTTATTTTCTGTGTAGTAGGCTTGCATTAGATTTGTTGAGTTTCCTTGTAAATATGTCCTTTTTGATACTTTTCTCAATGAAACTGCTTTCATAATTTCATTTCAGTAATGCTCATTGCTAGCAAAAAACTACAAGTGAATTTTGGAAATTCATCTTGTATTTTGAGAACTCACTGAACTCATTTATTAGTTCAATTAGGTTTCCATGAATTTCTTACAAACTTTTACATTCGAGTGTTTGTTACCAACATGAAAAGACAATTCTTACTTCTTTGTTTCCAGGAGGAAGAATTTTATTTTTCCTCTTATATTGTACCTTTTCTGAATACTACATACAATTTCATGAAAATTGAATGATGACTTTATCCACAGATATCAAGATATTTTTGCCTTATGAGAGTAAGGGTGTGGATTTTTCACTGAATGCTTTTAGTAAGTATAGGAATTTCATTCTACTTCTAGTTACTAAAGAGCTTACTTATGAGGGTACTGGATTTGTCCAATTCTCTTCAGTTTCTGTACAAGAGATATCTTTGTTGTTATGACTTGGGAGTACTGGATTGATTTTATTGTTCATGTGATAAACCCACATTGCATTCATGTGGTAAGGACTTTTGCCATAGGAGGCCAAACTGGAGGAGGAGTATGTGCGTAGTGATCTCATTCAATGGAGTTCTAGCCCATGTCTTTGCAGGAGACATCTATACATGGATGAGGAAAGATAGCTTTTTCCTTAATGAGAAAGATGATAAGAGATGTGTGAGCAGATGAGTAGTGGTGCTGCCCTAGTCCAAGTGATCCACGTTTGTCTCACCTTTGTTTCTTTTACTGTCACCTTGTTACAAAATGACAACAAATTTCTACTCTCTACAGAAAAAGTCTAGTCATTTTTCTGCCAGAGACCTGGCTTTTGCAGATGGCATACAAACTTAAATAAGAGACAGCTTAGGCATAATTTAGAGAGGTAAGGTAAAATTGGGGACATGGTGGGATGTGATGCACTGTTTATCAAACTGAAGGGTTTGCAGGCAATTTTGTTGACTGAATCTTCTTGATCACATGTGTGAACATGAAACCTGAATGGATGTGTAGTTCCCTGGGGAAGCTCACCAGGCTCTTGCAGGGTCACTTAATTAGGATCCAAAACAAAATCTGGTTCCATTTTCAGTGTGAATATAAGGACCTCCAGTATAGTTCTCTCTATTTTTCTAATCTAAATACAAATTAATGACAGCTGATAAATTTGCCTCAAATCTATCATTATTTTGGTGGTTGTGGGTCACAAAAAAGTATGCCTAGTCAACATGGTAATGCCCTAGTGACAACCCTGATTGGCCAATGCGCTGATGTTATCTTCCATACCAACCATGAGCAGCTCACTCCGTGGAAGACATGGCAGTGGTGTGTGTCTCCTATGGGCTCCGGAACTGAGATGGCTTAATTTCAGAGGGGAGAAGTTATACCTCAACTGACAGCTACTTTCAGGTGAGAGGGAGACTCTCTCCCACCGCTTCTCTGGGAGTTCAGTATCCACCTGGCCCCAGGGTCCAAAGTGGGCCACCAAAGCAGCCACACTACAGTTCCCTGCCCACCCCATGTATCCTGGATTCAGCTAGGGATCCAGTGAGTTCACCCATCCCATTTCTCTTCACCTACTAGGCATAGTTGTGCTGACTGCACTGCCTCTTTGGCCCTTTCAGGTGCTTGTGGTCTCTCTGACCTGCCTTGGATCACATGTTCTTTTTTATTATTATTGAATCATAGCTGTGTACATTAGTGCAATCATGGGGTACAGTGTGTGGGCTTCATATACAATCTGAGATATTCTCATCCACTTCTTCGATATAACATTCATGAGATTTTCTCATTTACTGTGTGAAAACATTTTTGTTCTGCATTTAGTAGTTTTCTCCTGACCCTTCAAAGATGTACCTCAAGTGTGTTCTCACCCTTTATCATCTCTCCCCCTACCCCCTTCCTCCCCTTCCCTCCCTCTCCCCTATCCCCATCTTCTTGTGAAATAATTGGGTTGTAGCCTTCACATGAAAGATATAACTTTGCTTCATATTAGGTCTGTATACATTGGATACTTTTTCTTCCATTCTGGAGATACTTTGCTAAGAGAGGATGTGTTCCAGCTCCATCCATGTACGTATGAAAGAGGAAAAGTCACCGTCTTTCTTTAAGGATGAATAATATTCCATGGTATGCATGTACCACAATAAGTTAATCCATTCGTGGATCGATGGGCACTTGGGCTTCTTCCATGACTTAGCAGTTATGATTTGGGCTGCAGTGAACAATCTGGTAGAGATATCTTTCTTGTAATGTGATTTTTGGTCATCTGCGTATATACCAAGTAAAGGAATTATAGGATCAAATGGCAAGTCTATTTTTAGATCTCTGAGGGTTCTCCAAATGTCTTTCCAAAAGGGATGTATTATTTTGCATTCCCACCAGCAATGTAGAAGTGTTCCCTTTTCTCCACATCCACGCCAACATCTCTGGTTTTGGGATTTCATCATGTGGGCTAATCTTACTGGAGTTAGATGATACTCAAGGTAGTTTTGATTTGTATTTCTCTGATGATTAAGGATAATGAGCATTTCTTCATGTTTCTGAAGGCCGTGCACCTGTCTTCTTAGAGAATTCTCTCTTCAGATCTTTTGCCCATCCTGAAATGGGATAGCTTGCTCTTTTCTTGCTAATACGTTGGAGTTCTCTGTGTATTCTAGTTTTTAAACCCTTGTCGAAGGCATAACCTGCAAATATTCTCTCCCATTCTGAGGGCTGTCTGCTTCCTATACTTACTGTGTTCTTGGCCGTGCAGAAGCTTTGTAGTTTCATAAGATCCAAGTAGTGGATTTTTGATCCTGCTTCCATTGCCTTGGGTGTCCTCCTCATAAAGTAGTCACCCAGGTCAATGCTTTCAAGAGTGTTCCCTGCACTTTCTTCTAGTATTTTTATACTTTTGTGTCTTAAGTTTAAATCTTTAATCCAATGTGAGTCTATCTTCATTAGTGGTGAAAGGTGTGGGTTCAATTTCAGTCTTCTACTAGTTGCCAGCCAGGTTTCCCAGCACCATTTGTTAAATAGGGAGTCTTTTCCCCACTGAATGTTTTTAATTGGCTTGTCAAAGATCAAATAGCGGTAAGTAGTTGGGTTCATCTCTTGGTTCTCTATTCTGTCCCAAACGTCTATGTCTCTGTTTTTGTGCCAGTACCATGCTGTTTTGATCACTATTGATTTAGAGTACAGTCTCAGGTCTGGTAGCGTGATCCCTCCTGCTTTGTTTTTATTTCTAAGTAATGTCTTGGCTATTCAAGTTTTTTTCTGATTCCATATAAAATGAAGTAATATTTTTTTCAAGGTTTTTAAAATATGACAATGGACTTTAATAGGCATTGCATTAAAATTGTATATTGCTTTTGGAAGTATGGGCATTTTAACAATATTGATTCTTCCCAACAATGAGCATGATATGTTTTTCCATTTGTTGAAATGTTCAGCGATTTCTTTTCTTAGAGTTTCATAGTTCTCTTTCACTTCATAGAGATCTTACACTTTCTCTGTTAGGTAAATTCCCAAATATTTCATCTTCTTTGTCACTATTGTGAAAGGAATGGAATCCTTGACTATTTTTTCAGCTTGGTTGTTGTTAGTGTAAAGGCTACTGATTTATGAGTGTTGATTTTGTAGCCTGATACTTTGCTGTATTCCTTGATCACTTCTAAGAGTTTTATATTAGAAACCCTGGTGTTTTCCACATATATGATCATATCATCTGCAAAGAGTGAAAGTTTGATCTCTTCTGACCCTATGTGGATAACCTTGATTGCCTTTTCTTCCCTAATTGCAATGGCTAAATCTTCCATTACAATGTTAAAGAGCAATGGAGACAATGGGCAACCTTGCCTGGTTCCTGATATGAGTGGGAATGAATTCAATTTAACTCCATTCAATACAATATTAGCTGTAGGTTTGCTGTAGATGGCCTCTATCAGTTTAAGAAATGTTCCCTCTATTCCCATTTTCTTTAGTGTTCTGATCATGAACGGATGCTGGATATTGTCAAAGGCTCTTTCTGCATCAATTGAGAGAATCATGTGGTCTTTATTTTTTAATTTATTTATGTGCTGAATTACATTTATAGATTTATGTATATTGAACCAGCCTTGAGATCCTGGGATAAAGCCT
>CAUYON010156403.1:0-27686 GCA_963573935.1 Arctocebus calabarensis
CCCGCCAGCCGCTTCACCAGTGGCACAAAGTGGGCCTCCAGGTCAGAGGGTGAGTGCTCGTGAGAGATGGCCCGCAAGGATTCTACTGCTTTGTCCCGCACCACTGTCTCCTCCACAGTGGCCAGGGATTCCAGAGGCGGCTGTGGTGAGAACACAAGGTTACCGGGAAGCTCCTCCCCATCTCCCGCAGCCCCACCCAGCAACACCTCAAGGGCTCATCTCCTCAGAGCAATCTTCTCTGATCATCTCATCCCAGCCTTACAGTGTGCCTTCCACAAAGGTTCTTATTTAAGGGTCCTTGAAGGAGTTTCACTGGAGTCCATGAACTTAGAATTACACAGTGCGTTGTGAGGAAGAGGGCTCCACCTGTCCTTAGCTTCTCAAAGTGCAATAGTAATCTCTGACATTGCTGCATTGTCTGTTCCAGGGGTGCTTATTCTTTCTCACTAAATCCTGAGGTAGATCCTGCAACTGTCCTCCTTTTAAAGGCACAGACAAGGCCACTCCTTCGAGCCGCACTAGTAATATCCCAAACTAGTAATATCTACAAGTCAGGACCTAAAACCAGGCCACTTGACTCCAAAGCTTCCAAAAGTGCAACTGTGGTTTCAGACACAGTTATGGTGACTATGATCAGGATCCCACATTTCTGGGGGGGCCCTGCACCTCATGACTGCTCACTGTTACTGTGGGGCCTGAAATGTTTGTGCTCCTTTGGGGACATCTAATTGGGTTTCCACTTTGTCCCCAGAGCCCAGCAGCACAGGGGAGGAACTCCATAATTACTGACCTAGTCAGGAAGGCTCAATTTATCCCAATGTATTTGGTTCAAAGAAAGGTGTGGAGGTCTCTGTCTGAAAATCTGTGCCTAACAGGCATTTAAGCCAGAAAGAAATCATAAGCAGGGTGGCGCCTGTGGCTCAAAGGAGTAGGGAGCCAGCACCATAAGCCGGAGGTGGTGGGTTCAAGCCCAGCCCTGGCCAAAAACTGCAAAAAAAAAAAGGAAAAAGAAATCATAAGTAGAAATGGCTATAGGGCCCAGGCAGGCAACAAAATGAAGCCATCAGCAAAGGTGCCAGGTAAGGCTAGGGGTGCCTCTGACATTGCTGCATTGTCTGTTCCAGGGGTGCTTATTCTTTCTCACTAAATCCTGAGGTAGATCCCGCAACTGTCCTCCTTTTAAAGGCACAGACAAGGCCACTCCTTTGAGCCACACTAGTAATATCCCAAACTAGTAATATCTACAAGTCAGGACCTAAAACCAGGTAAGGTTAGGCAGACAGAGGGAGAAATAGGAATGGTAGCAAACTGGAACCCCATGGTCCAGGGAGTACAGCCACTCTCACCTCCATCAGCTGTCACTGTGGGAGAATGCAGCTAGTGAAAACCAAATCTGACTTTCCAAAAGCAGCTGAAAACCAGTCTTATGTGTGAAAAATTTCATTTAATATATGACATACATGAATGAAAACAGCATGCTATGTAAAACAAGCCAATGGTCCAAAAACAAAATATATTATGATACCAATTACAAGCAAACTCAAGGAGACAGAAAGTAGAACAGTGGCTGCCAGATACTAGGGACAAGGGACACAGTTCAGTGAGTCATGGGTACAGAATTTCAGTTTAGGAAGATAGAGTCTTAGTAGATCTTAGAGATGGCTGGTGGTGACGGTTATACAACATGGATGTACTTAATGCCACAGAATTATACACTTAAAAACAATTAAGTGTAGTCCCCAGATCATTCATAGGAAGATCACCAGGAGGCCCATCCCAGCATGAACCCAAAGGTTCACGCCATCTAGAGGCAGGGCCAAGGAGGGTGTATGTTGAATGGCAAGTGATGTTTTTGCACAATGAAGGCCTGCTTCATGAGGCCTCCCTGTAAAGCCTGGAGGGTCTTCATGTAATTACCTTCCTTACACCACTACTGAGAATAAGGGCCAGGGACAAGTCTAACACAACGCTAGGTCTGCACTAACCAACATTTTGGAATGAAAGCAGGCAACAGCCACTTTCTAATTTCTGATAATTTGTTGAAATCCAGGTTAAGAGCCATCTCCAAGAAGCCTTCCTTGATGACCTCCATCACATCTAAAGCAGGTTAGATGCTCCTCTTGGTTCTATACTTCTGATCATCATAGCAACCAGGAGCTCTCTGAGGACAATACAGCACAGTGGTTAAGAACCAGGGACCTAGCTCAGCACCTGTAGCTCAGCGGCTAGGGTGTCAGGCACATACATCGGAACTGGCAGGTTCGAATCCAGCCCAAGCCTACCAAATTGTTTGGCAACTACAACCAAAAAAAAAAAAAAAAAATAGCCAGGCGTTGTGGTGGGCACATGTAGTCCCAGCTACTCAGGAGGCTGAAGCAAGAGAATTGCTTAAACCCAGGAGTTTGAGGTTGCTGTAAGCTGTGATACCACAGTACTCTACTCTACCCAGGACGACAGCTTGAGACTCTGTCTCAAAAAAAAAAAAAAAAAAGAACCAGGAACACGGGGTTCGAATCTGCACTGTCTCTGCCCAGCTTGGGCAATTCACTTAAACTAGCCTATATCCCAGCCTCCTCACCTGTGCAATGGGCCAACTCCAGTACACTACTGGAGTATGCTCTGCAGGCACTGAGTAAGCACTGGCTATTCTGGTGACTCACCTCTGGGTTCCCAGGACTGCTTGGCCCACAGAGAGCCTTGGGACATGTCTGCTGGCTAATGTGAATGTCATGGAGGTCATACCTCCCATGTCTCAGAGGTAACAAGGGAACTAGTTCCCAAAAGGAAGCATGGGTTGACTGGGGTTTCCCTTACTGAGAATATTCTGTGAGGTGACCCTGACCTGGTGGGGGAAGGATCCCTGGCTCCCAGCCTCAGCTCTGCAGCAAGCCCAAGATCCAACCCCATTTGCAGGCCCTGCAGGCCCTGATTAAGCCTTGGGATTTTAGAAAAATGGTGTTTTTTATTCCCTCCTCCAAGGTGATGCTAAAAGGCTGTCAATTCTCTCCTCAGAAATTCTTATGGACAAATGCCAGGGACTGCAGTTTCATGAAATTCAAGGAACTCTTTTCAGGCTGGTCCCCAGACCCCTTCATGGTCATGTTAATAAGCCCTGTTCTGTGTAAAATGTATGAAATAATCTCATTTACATACAATCTTATGAGTGTCCATATGCACAAATTATACACATATGCCCAGATGAAAGCTGAGATAACAGAATTTAATAGTAATTATCAAGTTTCCTTAGACAATGCTGTCTGGGAATAAAACAAATGACCATATTTGCTCAAATCCAAGATCCTAATGACTGTAAAGAGCATTGTTATTTCACATACCACTAGAAGGAAGGCAGGCTACCGATAACAACTGTAAAGTGCCATGAGGTATAGATGCTGAATCATGAAACCATGCTGAACCATGTCTTAGAACTCATGAAATACAGAATTATTGGGAGAGTGTAGAGGAGGTAGCAGGGGTGGCCCAGAATTCTGAGGAATAGTGAAAAAAAATCAAGGGAATAGACAACCCAGATATTCTTCCCAGATCATGTTCTCACAGTTACTGTTAATATTGGACCAACTTTATGTCCCCAACATCACCTAGCACTGGGACAAACACGTGGGCAGTGAGGTGAGAGCCTGGTGAAGTACCAACAGATAGATGTATTCTAGCTCTGCCACTTATTAACCTCTCAGCACTCCAGGTGACTGGCCTATAAAAACACAACCCTTCCTACCCAAAAGGGTAGCACTAACATCATAAAAAAATAACAATCACAGTTAACATCTTGTAGTACTTAACTAAGTGTCGAGTACTGTGCTAAAGCTTTTTAAGCTGATTATCAAGGAAGGTTTTAATGATCCCCATTTTCCAGACAAGGAAAGTATAGAGGGGTTAAGTAATTCTCTTACAAGTCACACAGAAAATAAGTGGTAAAACCCAGTCTGACTCCAAAACCAAATGTGTATAGGATCCCAGGTGGGATCCTGAATGATACCTGCATTTCCAAGAATGATACCTGCATTTCCAGTATCACTATATTAAATATCATTACTGACTTATTGGATTAAAGTGAATGTTGAAGGCCCACCTGTTCCAAAGTGACAGCGAGATTCCCATATATTCTCCCCTCCTTGCTGAGCTTGCAGGACCACATGTCTGACCCCAAGAGACTGACAAGGGGACTCCTTGTTTTTCACTCACCAGCAGGCAGTGCACATACTCTGGGCCTCCAACCAGAGTAGTGAAGGTTCCCAGTTGTTCTGCCAGGGCCAAGAGGACCTCATCTTCATCATAGATGGTGTCTGTGGAATCAAGACAGATTCTATCACAGTTCCACCCTCAGTCTGACCCCAGCTCACTAGTAACACAAGCTTAAAACAAGCAGGTTCCACTCAGCCCCTCAGGCTATTGACAGTCTCCTCAGCTGCCCACTCCCTCCTGCTCTCCACCTATGCTAGCACAGAGGTCAGACCACAGGTTTGGATCCAATGACAAACCCTCCAAGGCCCGTTCTGCCCTTTACTAGATGAGAGGGACTGGGTGAGTGATCCCGCCTTTCCAAGCCCCAGTTCCTGTATCTGCAAAATGTTGTGACCATCTCTCCTTCTCATACAGTGAGAAGCAAATAAATAAGGAGCAAATAAAATCAGGAATATAAAGTACGGAGCATGGCAAATGGAGCTTTTTTGTTTTGGTCCAAGTTCTACCCTCAGCACTGTTCTCTCTGCCAGGAATTTCTCTTCTGCCTAAAAATCCCTTTTATCCTTGATTTCCTAGGTTCTCTTACAGTTGACATGGCCATATGATCTTGTTCTGGCCAATGGGATTGAGGAGAAGTGGTGCGTTCAACTTCCAGGTCACTTCTTACAATAACCGTCTCACTTGAGTGGTCATTACCCTCATTTCCATCTTAGGAAGAATTCAAACCTTGCTCTACCGTTGGGTAGCTAGGCAGTAACTCATCACATCACCTCCCTGAGTCTGTTTTCTCATCCCCCACATCATAACAAGGATGGTCTCACTTCACAGAGCTGTTCTGAGACTAAAAGAAAATATGCTTTCTGTGAAGAGCTCAGCATTGGCCTGGTACAAGGTGATCATCTCTGCCTCTTCATTCAGTAACTTATCACCAGTGTGACTCAGGACACACCATGTTCTTGGGCTCCTTTCCAGACACAGTTTCCCTAACTCCCTGCACACAGTTAAGACTACTCTCCTGCCTTTCTCCGTCTCCTCAAGACCTCATGCATGGCATAGCCTCAACTCTCACTCATCTCCACCTCCAAACCAGACCTCACAGCCAAGCTGCACTGCTAAAACCAAACACACATCAATGGCCAGCACCTTGTACTTCCACCACTCCAACCCACACAGAACTGTCCTCACTGTCTCCTGGTCTCATAGGTCTGGAGGGTCCTGTCTTTCTGAGCCAGACCTATCACCCCTTCCCTCCTAACATCACCCTGATCGTCACTACCTCTCACCTGGGTGACTGCAATAGCTTTCTAATTGATTGTCTTGCTTCCAGACCTTTGTCCTTACATGGTCCATTTTCCTCCCAAACTCAGGGTGACATTTCCAGGTGTAGCAGAAATTCTAAGACTTCTCTACCATAATCAGCCAGTGGTTTCTGAGAAATGCGATCTTATACTATGTGGTCACTGTTCTTTTCCAACCTCACATCCTAATCTCGCTCTCCCTCACCAACTGTGCTGACCCACAGCGGCCTCACTGCCTCACCACCAAGCGCATGCCTGCCCCTCCCCCAGCCTGTGACACTGTTCCCAGAGTCCCACACTTGATAGCTCCATTTCCTTCAGTGCCTTCTGCAAAAAGTTCTGCCCCTCCCCCCCCCCCCAAAGACCTGCTCTGACCCCTTCATTTTCTCTATAGCCTCATCACTTACTACCTATAACACTACTGGTCTCCCCAACTGGAATGGAAGCTCTGCAAGGACAGCAATTTTGGCTTGACTAACACACAACTCAGAATGGACTAATAGAGACATATAGAACAAATATACATTAATAATTATGCCCTACTTAAAAAAATGTTTTAGGGAACCTGCATTCATAGGGCTGTAGAATGAAACTACATGACAAGCCTTCACTGTTGTCACAGAGGCATGGAACACCTCAAGACCCACTGGTATCCACATACATGCAACCCAGAAGTACTTAGGGAATTACTGTCCCAGGGAGAAAAACTTAGACTGAGGAGAATGGAGACAGCAGACTCTGAGGCTACCTTTCATCAGTGTTTTCCCCAGTCTTTAAATGGCAGGCTACTTTACTGTATGACAGAAGCCACACAGAGAACTTGACTTACTCTGGAACCTACCTACATCCCAGAAATTACAACTAAAAATTAGCAACACTGGTCTTTTTAAGGAGGTGGAGAAATTCCATTTGTTATAAACTGAATTGTGTTTCCCCCTCTAATTCATATGCTGAACTCCTAATCCCTAGTACCTCAGAATGTGCCTATATTTAGAGATTTAGACAGGCAACTAAATTATAATAAGACCATTAGAATGGCCCCTAATCCAATCTGATGGGTGTCCTACAAAGAGGAACAGAGAAACAATAGAGAACACATTCAGAGATGTGACCATGGAAAGCAGGGCAGAAAGGGCCTTCTACAAGCCAAGGAGAGAGGTTGGAACAGATTCTTCCATGATGGCCTGTAGAAGCAACCAAGTCTGTTAGTACCTTGACCTTGCCTTGCGTTTTGGCTGTCTGTGAACCAAGAAGAGACCTCAGGAGAAACTAAACCTCCTGACACCTTGATCTCAGACTTCTAGTCTCCAGAACTGTGAGAAAATACATTTCTACTATTTAAGTTAACCAATCTGTGGTATTTTGTCTCTAGTAATAAAATCATTTCCCCCTCATAAAAGACAGTTCTGAATGTTCTGTAGATTGGCGCTCAAAGAAGGCTTTTAGATTATTCTGTCTGAAACAGTACCATCTTTTCTGAAAGACAGTGTATCAGCCACTTGCCATTTGGAACATTTTACAATGGACTAAAACCCAAAGCAGAGAAAACCTGACCTTACTTGGGACTCCCAACAGTACAAAGAAAGAATCTTCCTTTGAATCACTAGCTCCTTAACAATCTACGGCTCCCACACTACTCTAGCTCATCTGGATACTATCATAACTTCATATGTGACCCTATGATGTAACAGTGGTCCAGTCTGTATCAGACACCGTACTAACTGCTTTATACATATCTTCACACACAGCGGTACTTATAACAACCTTACAACACTCAGGCAGCAAGCACTGGACAGAGTTACAAGCACTTTACTTATCTTATTTAAGTTATCCTATTTAACTTTCATATTAGGTTACATACATGATTATTCCCATTTTACCATGAAGAATCTGAAGCAGGCAGATGTGTAAAGTCACACACCTAAAATGTAGAAGCGCCTGGATTTGAAATCAGGTAATCAGGATCCCAAGTGTGTGCTATTAGTCATTAACCAGTGCTGTCAAGTGTGGACCGAGAATGACAAGAATAAATATCCCCTCTCAATCACCTCCTGCTATGACCTTGGGCAAATAAATTATTTCACTTGTCTACATCTCACTTTCTTCATCAATAAAATGGGAACAGCAGTATTACCTGCCTTAAACTGTTGCTGTGAAATTAACTCAGTGATGATGGTGACTTACAATAACTAAGTACAGATACCATTCTGGTTTTTTGTGTGTGTGTTTGTTTTCAAAGTCTTAAGCTGCCGCCCTGGGTAGAGTGCCATGGCATCATAGCTCACAGCAACCTCCTTGGGCGCAAGTGATCCTCTTGCCTCAATTTCTCTATTTTTTTAGTAGTGACAGGGGTCTCACTTTTCCTCAGGCTGGTCTCAAACTCGTAAGCTCAAACAATCCACTTGCCTTAGCCTCCCAGAGTGCTAAGATTATAGGTGTGAGCCACTATGCCTGGCCAACAGACACCATACTAAACACTTCATGTGAACTAATCTAGTCCTCAAAAGAAATGGTTTAGAACACTGTCTGTCACATAGTAAGCATATAATTAATAAGTGCTAGCAATTATTATTAATATTTTAATCCTCACATCAACACTAGAGAGCAAGGATGATTATCCCTATTTTATAGATGAAAAATGTAAAGTAACTTGTCTCAAGTTGCCAATTCTAACTCACTGGAACTGTAATTCCAAGTTGGTTCTATCTGCCTCTAGGCTCCTTTCACCAATGCTGCCTCCATCATTCCAGACCGTTCTCTAGAGAGGATTGCATTTCTCCTCCTCTGGACCCCTCTCCAAGCCCACAGTGTACAGCACAAGGCAGACACTTATGAACCATTTGTTAAAGCCACAACAAGGCCTTTCTTAACTAGCGGGACCACCCTCCCAAAACTCCCAGTTGATCTGGACACTGGAGTCCAAATCTACCTTGTTACCTGTAAGGAAGGGCAGAAGCTCACTTCGGGTCCTTTCAACACCAAGGGCCAAGGCAATGGTGGACAATTTCTTGATGCTGTTGAGGCGAAGCTAATGAGAGAACAAGACAAGGAGGAATGTTAGAACACACACACAGAAGTTCTGACAGCTACCAGTCAGTTCCAGCAATCTTGGAAGCCTTGGCAAGGTTACGCCTGAAGATGCTCAAAAGTAATTTGGTGAACACCTACCAAGAGACTCTTCAACCATGAAATAACAATGATAGTGCAATAATAATAATAATAATAGTATCCTTTGGTTTTCTGGAGTCAACACCTTGTACTTTCCAAGACCACTATGTCTAAGATGGTACCACACTTCCTCCACACCTCTCCTCCTCTCTGCTTTACTCTCTTCTCTTGCACTTAGCCCCATCTAATACACTACGCAATGTCCTTTCATAGCACATGTGTTTACATCATGCTTACTCTGTTCCAGGTCCTAGGCTAAACATACATATACATGATCTCACATAATCCTGACAATCACCCTATGAGGTCAAAGCTACTACAAGTCCCATTTTATAGACAAGGAAACAGGTTCAGGGAACCAAAGTACCTTCTTAGGGTCAAAGAACTAAGAAGGCAAGGAGCAAGATTTAAAGCTAACACTCTGGGAGGTCAAGGTGGGTGGACTGCCTGAGCTCACGGGTTCAAGACCCCATCTCTAAAAAAAAAAAAAAAAAACAGCCAAGAGTTTTCCAAGTAGTCTGAGCTATTCGAGAGGCTGACACAAGAGAATCACTTGAGTCCAAGAGTTTGAGGTTGCTGCGAGATGCCCTAGCACTCTACCCAGTGCAGTGCCACAAAGTGAGACTATGTCCAAAAAAAGAGTAGCATTAGCAGTAGTAATAATTCCACTAGTATTGTGGGTTGAATGGTAGCCCCCAAAAGATATGTCCCAATCCTAATCATCAGTACTCGTGAACATGAAAATTGAGTCTTTGCAGATATATTTAAGGACCTATTTCAAAGGATGATTGTGAGCATTCATTTAGGCCATAAATGCTATACCTTTATACAGCACCTAGTGTTAAGGGTAAGCACCCAATAATTTGTTACAGAGATGGTTTAATTTAGAGATTTACATTTTTTCCCCCTGAAATAGGCCAGACAGTAAGTACTTTTTAAGCTGTGAGGGCAAGATTCTCTCTGTAACAACTACTTAACGCAACTGCTGTAGCACAAAAGCAGCCATTTACCATTCACTGAATACCAGCGCCTAGAAGAGTGCCCTGCACAGGATAGAGGCCCAATAAATACAGATTCACTATCACAGCACCCTGTTTCTTTCCCACCACTTCTTAGCAATAATATATTTAGCTGTTTACCTATTTTACACCTGGCTCCCATATAGCAACTGGTGTCACCCCTACGTGCCCAGCACCTCGCCTGATACATGGCAGGTACTTTTTGAACAAAAGAATTCATACAACAGCCCCGTGAACTTGATAATTATCCCCACTTGCAAGAATAGGAAATCAAGGCTTGGAGAGGTTAACTAGCTTGCCTATATCAATCAGCACGCAGTGGAAGAGACATGAACACGGACTGAAAGCAGAAACAGGGACCCAGGAGGCTGGGTTCAGGTTGAACAGGTTTCTCAGGGCAGGCTGTTCAATTTTATGAATGGGAGCACTGAGGCCTAAAGGGAGGATGGGACCTCTTCAATCACCGCTTCCAATAATTATTGTTAAATTTTATTGAACCCACACAATAGGCCATATACCATTCTATCTTGTTATTATTACCATCTTCAGTCCCTCACAATTACCTACCAATACGATTATTGGCCTGTATTTTATGGAATACAGAAGCCCAGAGCTGTGGAAATAATTTTCGAAAGTCACACGGCGGATAAGAAGTGGACCTGCTCTCCTAACTGCTCTCAATCCCCAGCCAGCCGGACTCGGGGCCCTGGGCCACGCTATTCCGTATCCGAAATTTATTAGTCGGCTTAGTAAACTGCCCACCCCCAGCTCCGGGTCAATGGGAAGATGGCGCGGGAGGGGGGGGCGGATTGTACAACAAATTTCGCTTCTAAATCAGCTATCCCCCCCTCTACACTCCCCCCAACACACACACTTTGAGCTAAGGGTTCTATTTGGTCCCCTTGCTTTTAGGGGACCTAAACCAAAATCAGACGTGAAAGGAGGGCAGAAGTGGGATGGCCCCTCCCCCGCTCGAAGCAAGTCACGCGCCCTCCCCATCCCCAAGGAGCCACTTAGAAGCGGCCGCCAATCACAGAACCCTCCTGAGTCCCCCACGCCGACTGCGGCCTCCCAGAACCTAGGCCACCGCGAGCACTTGGCAGGCCCAGGACCCTCGAGGCTTCCTCGGCCCCCACCCTCCGCTGAAGTGACACCCAATCCGGGAGGCCGTCTGACCAAGACGGACGACCTGGAGCAATAAGAGCTGAGCGCTGATTGGCCGCCGCCCCCTTCCGCCACCCCCAGCGAACGCTGAGCCTCCTCCGCGAGGACCTCCCGGGCTCCCATATCATCCTCCCCACCTCCCCCAAGGCCCGTAGTCGCCGACCTGAACATCCTCGTTGCGGAGTTCGTCTATGAGCACCGCGATAGGGTAAAGAGAGTCGTCGCCGTCGGCCGCCGCCATCTTGCCTCCGTCCCGTTTCTGTCAGACTGCGGCCAGCGCTGTGCTGAAACGGAGGTAGGAAGGGGAAGGGCTAGGAGGAGGAGGAAAGGCGGACGTGGGGGCGCCTGTCCCACTTTACAGGGGCTGCTCCACGGTCATTGGCCTTGCTCCTCAGCCCAAGCCCGCGTTTCTTTGGTCCGGACACGTGAAGTCCCGCCCACTGCCCATTTGCCATTGGTCGAATGAACCAGATTTAGTTTGCGGAACCTAGGAAAAGTGGAGAAGCGGAAGTAGGGCATCTTAGCGACCAAGATTGTGCCCGCCTACGTCGCCCCTAACAACAGCCTACGAGCAGTTGTTTCTAACCAATAAGGGACAGTATTGGGAGGAGGCCAAGGCCGCTCTTCAGCTAGCGCCTGAGAGGGTTCTGCGTGTGGGTCATTATTAATGCGTGATGTCACTTGGGCTCCCGCCTTCTGCAAGGTTTTGGCTTCATTGGCTGTGGTTTACGTAGTTGACGGTCGGGTCTTACGTTCCTTTGTGCGAGAGGAAGAAAGAGAGAGATTCCGTGATTTGTGCTTGATTTATGATTGAAAACCAGAAAAGGAGGCGGCTTTCTTTGTTCTATGGATAAAACCCAAGCCTCTCAGACTGATATTCAAGGCCAAAAAAAAAATTTTTTTTTTTTGCAGTTTTTGGCTGGGGCTGGGTTTGAACCCGCCACCTCTGGCTTATGGGGCCGGTGCCCTACTCCTTTGAGTCACAGGTACCGCCCCAAGGCAAAATTATTTTGAGTCCTGGGCCCTTAAAGCTGAATATATCTTGCTTTTTCCTTCCAACAAGCCTCTTTGTACCTTCTACTTGGTGTGCAGTTCATAGTCACTTGTGAGATCTCCACTTAAAACTCTCCCCTTCCCTGATTTTGTTAAGTTTCTGTCTTCTGGGGTTTCACAGCCACAGAATTTCTCCCTCAACAATTCCCATTCCTGGACAGAGGCTGTGACTACTATAAGTTCAGGACTGTCTCCTCCGCTGCTTGGAGCAGGGTTGGATCTGACTAATCGCTGTTCTTACCCACAATCAGAGGACCACCATAACTGAGGGGGTGGGATGCAGGGATGAGAAGGACGTTCCTTTCTCCCTTATTGCTACTTGAAGGGCCGGAGTGAGCTTTAACTCCTTGATGGGTATGAATAACACAAATATCTATTTCAGACGCCAGTTAAACTATGATTCATAAAAATGGGGACGGAGTTGGATGTTTCAGTCCTTGCCCTCTGTATTACTCCACCACTCCCAACCCATTGAGGTTATGATCTTAGCTAAGGGTTCTTGGGCTGGAGACCTTAGTTTTACGTGCCCAGGGCCTCATAAAAGCCTATGAGGCTGTATTATATTGCAGAAACAAAGTCCTCTAGAGATTGAGGGTTCAATCCCACATGACTATCCCCCCACTTCCAATGCTAATCAGAAACCCCAGATTATTTTACCTGTGCTTCTGACCAACTGGCTATAAATCAGGGTTCTAACCTTCTCCTCAGATTTGATTAATTTGCTAGAGAAGCTCACAGAACTCAGGGAAACACTTAAAAGTTTATCAGTTTATTATGTTGCAGGAAGATGAGGCCCAATGGAGAGAAAGAGCACCCAAACACCACGTTTATAAGAGGAAGGGCTTTATTCACCAGCCGGGAACTTACTGCATATAGGAATTCCAAATGGCCCCACTTCCCAACTGGCTTGGTCTTTCCCTTTTTATCGACAGTCAAAAAGTTCCTCCCCATAGGTACCCTTCTTATTAGCCAGTTTGAATCAAGCAGGAGATGCTATTCCACTCTCTACAGAACTACAGGAGTTCACAGAACTTGGAAATTTCCAAGTTTCAGGAAGTTAAGATTACAAATTCCCAAGAGCTGAACCACCATGGAGAAGACTCTGCAAGTGCAAGTGTATCCTTGTGGTCTCCTTGAGAAGACCTATTCTCCTAGACCTCACCCATCTGGAGTATTCTCTCTCATTCTCCCCTTTTGAAACTCCAATATATTTGAATTTGGGGGTCTCAGTATCAGATTATTTCTGCAGGTGCTGATATTAATTACTTTTAAGTACTGAGGTTTTAGGAACTTTGACTCTTCTTAGGTTCTCTACTCAGGTCTTAATAGTACTGTGGTGGTGGGTTAATATACATACCAGTTTTTACTTTTCCCTGTGACATTTCCCCCCCTTTTCCCAAAGTCCAAAAGTCAAATTAAGACAAGTTCCTCAAGGAGTTTCCTCAGGCTTAAGTCGTGTGTTGACCAGCCAGCTCCCAGTATGTGGCTTGAGCAGGGCATGTTGACTGTCTTAAAAGTTACCTTTACTTTCCAAGGGGCAGTGAAGTCCTATTCAGCCAACTGTGATGACTCCAGGTGAGGATTCCTTTTACCTTCACTGCTATGCATGTGGTCAGGATGATGGTGTAAAGTCCTTTCTACTTTGCTTTCATGGGGACCAGATTCTGATTCTGGACCTAAACTTGGTCCTTGATTCTCCAGAGAGAAAGGATGTACAGACACAAAAGACTAAACAGAACACAGTAATTACCCCAGTAGAGATTTTCCTTGCTACTTTTCTAGGGTTTTTGTCTATTCAGTTCAGTATTTCCCAGTTCTTTTAGGAGGTCCTGCTAAATTGCAGAGGATTGACAGAGGCCTCTTTGAACAGTGGCAAGGCCTGTATCCAATTAAACTTTGCTTCCTGGAAAAATTTACCAATTTTTGTTCTTATGATCCTGTTCATGCACTTTCCCTTGTCTAAGCTTTGAGGCCTATAAGTTATTCAAAGCTTTAGCTTATTATTTGCACTAGTTCTGGTATGAAGGCCAGCCCATTGTCAAATTGACACCAGAGTGGCAACCTAAACCATGGGACAATTTCTCTGGGTAATACTTTACAACTTCAAGAGTCCTTTTTTCCTAGTGGCGAAGGCTTTTACATATTTCAAGTGTGATAGGCCATCACCAGCAAGTACTTGTTCCCTCTAAACCTGGGCGTTTCAGTAAAGTCTACCTGGAAGTCCTTAAAGGGCGTTTCTCCATATGACTGGATTCCTTGGGGTATATTCAGCCCTTGGTGCACATTGAACTGTCTACAGATGACACACTGTAGACTGACAGTTTTGACCAGGGCTACCAGTTGGGAAATGTAGAGGTACTTGCCCAGCAACTTCATCAAATATTCCTGTCACCATGGTGGCTCCTAGAACCTGAAGGACTGCTACTTGTCTATCTGGCATCTTTATCCATTCTCCCTCCATTTCCTGACTTCTATCTGCTGCCAACTCTTCCTTCTTTTCCTGAGAGTAAATAGGGGAGAGCTCCAGAACCCATTGGATGAGGGGAGACACGACACCTGGTACCGTTTGGATGCAGTCCTTTTTGCCTCAGTACTGACCCTAATGTTCCCTTTAGTGGTGGTGGAAGCATATCCTTGATGTTCACAACAGTGCATCACTACCACCTTCCAGGGTTTCCATACTGCCTCTAGTAACTGAAGTATCTCCTGCTGATCCTTAATGTCCTTTTCCCCAGAATTTAATAGTCCCTTCTCCTTCTATGATGCCCTGAGTACTTGGAGAATCAGAAAAGCATTCACATTTTTCCCTTGAATTAGTTCTAAGGCTCAAGTCAAGGCAATTAACTCAGTCTTCTGAGCCAATGTTCCTTGGGGTAGGGGCTTAGCCTCTACAGTTTCTTTTAAGGTAACCACTGCATACCCAGCCCACCACTCACCTTATGCCATCATGTAACTGCTGTAGTCTACATACAAGTCTAAGTTTGCAACTGTCCACACTGAGTCATGCAAGTCAGGTCTGCTAGAAGACACATTATAACTTCTATACAGTCAAGCTCAGTCTCTCTTTTACTGACTGAAAGGAGCATGGGTTTGGTTCAGGGTATCAGTCTACATTAGAGAACCAAACATGTTCTTTAGTGTCCACTAAAGTGACCACAGAGTGGGGTATTTTCACTCTGAGATTCTGTGTTAGAGTCAGCTTATCAGCTTCTGGCACAAGGAGAGCCATAGCAGCTAGAGCCTGTAAGCATGGTGGCCATCCTTTTGCCACTCCATCCAGCTGCTTAGAGAGGCAAGCTACAGGCCTTGGCAACTACAGACATCTTTCCTCTCTCAGAGTGAAGGGCTTCGCCAAGTCTGGTAGCCCCAATGCAGGTGTATTAGCTCGTGGGGGTGGGGAGGCAATTCATGACCTGCTTCCATTTCATGCCTAGATTCCTCTCCCCCTGCTAGATAGTAAATCCTAGATAACGTACTTGTGGCTGACAAATCTGGGCCTTTCATTTAGAAGCTTTATAGTCACATACCTCTAGATGTTGTAAAACACAGTCCATGCCTTGGGCGCAGCCCTCCTGGGTAGGGTGCCCTAAAAGGAGGTCATCAACATATTAGAGCAGCACACATTCTAATTCCTCACCCAGGAATTTCTGGAGGTCACAAGCTAGTGCTTCTCCAAAAATCATGGGTGTTTTGAATCCCTTTGACAACCTGGTCTATGTGTACTGGATGGAAGTTTCCATGTCTGGTCTCTCCCACTGGAAAGCAAACAGCCTCTGGCTTCCCGGAGCAAGCTTTATGCTGAAAAGGGCATCTTTTAAGTCCAGGCAAGTGGGCCACTGGCTTCTGCTGGCAGCAGACTCAGCAGAGTATACACATTAGGCACAGTAGGATGCAGTGTTACAATTACACCATTTGCTGGGAAATTCTCACTTTGGGTTTTAATTTTTCCTGAAGTATCTCTATAGACACAGTAGATAACATTTAATACTGCACATATTTTTCCAATGTAGCCAACAGGCCACCTTTGTTGAGTCTTAAGGCTACAGAGTAAATATAACTACTGTATATAATTCTATACTCTTTGGCCAGTCTCTTAGTCCCATTTAACAGTTCAGTTAGTAAAACAGTTATGTCTCATTTTATGAAGTGACAGTACATACAAGGCTGGGATTTAATACAGGTAGACCACAGCCTCTTTCTTCTTTTCTCTTTGAATCATTTTTATCTCTCCAGTTACTCTCTTTACTAAAGACAAATTATAGCAGAGTAACTCTGCTCAGAACTAACTTATTTGCCAAAATAAACTGTACCCTTCAATATACTGGGTCTGATTATTTGCATAAAGTGCATTAAGAATAATTAATTATTAGCCATGTAGGCTCTTCTTTCCTTTAAAATTGACTTTGCTGGAATCTTTTATAAGGAATCTCAGGCCAGACTTTCGTAAAAGCCTTTCATGAGCCCAGGTTTCATCTGCGCCATTAGATACCTGTATGCATTGGGTAAATTCCTCTTCTCTTGAGATCCCTAAGCACATTTCGATTCCCAAACCCATTAGCAAGCGACCTTCGTTACTCACCACAGATCAGGAAATGTTACTGATGGTTATCTGGCCAGTTTTCCAAAGGGCTTTTTTTATTGGCTTTATAAAGTCAACCTTAATTCCTTAACACAATCTGGACACCTCTGGAAGTGCTATTCTAGCCAAAGCCTTGGTAAAATAACCAATGCCTTCATCATGTCCTACAGAACAAAATAGATTCTTACTGAACTTATGCAAATAATTGTATTGTCAGAAATTAAGAATACTTACAAATGGCTTTCAAATTCCAGAGAAATCTAGGAGAGAGAAAAAAAGTACATGTTTCAAACTCTGCTCATAAGTACATACATTACTTGAAAAGCTACAAATAGCTCAAAAGACAGAAAATTATTTTCTTGACTTCTGAAAAACAGAACATAGAAAGAATTAACAATATTTCAAACAAAAAGTCATAACAAACTAACCCAGTTCCACGTAACTGATTTCTTTTCTGTTTCAAATTAGGTTAGCAATACTCATAGACATGTTAACTTTCCAATGAAAGTTCTAAAAATCTGCTTTTAGTCCAAAGGTATTAAATTTCCAAAGACATTAGGAATTTGAATTCGAGATAATTCGTCAGTCTCTCTTAATATTTCTTTTTCTTTTTAGGGTAAATTTTGGACTCAGCCAGTTACATAAAAAACACTTTCTTCTTTTAGATGAATTAAAATTATTACCAACAATATATGTTAGGATAGACCAATGCTTTACAGTGAGGACAGACCAATGCTTTATAATATTGGAACATATAAATATCCATAACCCATACAAAATTAATTCGCATTTCATATTTGACAATGTTTCCTATACATTTTTAATAAATCAAATAAGTTTAATTTGTTTTCCTATGACTTTCAGTGGTCTTAATATTTCAAGAAGACCAGGCTGGGCGCCTGTGGCTCAACGGTCTAAGGCGCCAGCCATGTACACCTGAGCTGGTGGGTTCAAATCCAGCCTGGGCCCACCAAACAACAATTCCAGCTGCAACCAAAAAATAGCCGGGCGTTGTGGCAGGTGCCTGTGGTCCCAGCTACTTGGGAGGCGGAGGCAAGAGACTCGCTTGAGCCCAGGAATTGGAGGTTGCTGTGAGCTATGATGCCATGGCACTCTATCAAGGGTGACAGCTTGAGGCTCTGTCTCAAAAAAAAAAAAAAATTAAAAAAAAAATATTTCAAGAAGACCAAATTTTGAGTTGTGGTTTTTTGTTGTTGTTGTTTTGGCCTGGGTCAAGTTTGAACCCATCAACCTCAGTACATGTGGCCAATGCTGTAACCACTGTGCTATGGAGCACCAAGCCGCAAATTTAGAGTTTTGATTTTGGAAGTTTTGTTGAATATCAAAGGCATAAAACATTGGTTCAAATAAGATTACAAGGCAAAAGATATTAAAGGAAATGCATAGTCAACTGGATCAGACATAAATTCTTTCACAAATTCTCTTTTATGAGTTTTATTTAACCTGCACAGATAATCTACAAACATTCTAAACTTTCTTTAACTTTTGCCCTGCCTTTCACTTTCTTACACAACCATTCTGTTTCAGGACAAAATTTATCACACAAGATTTTTTTTTTACATAATGTCATTCTCCTTTCTGTCTAATTTCTCTTATTCTCAAAAACTCACTTCCCACAAAACAGGATCCCAGTTTACCAGGAAGTCATCCATTCACTCTGCCAAACTGATAATTAGAAAGTTTAAAAGGCAAGAATCTTATCCTCTGACAAAGACTCAGTTTCCCCAACAGTTTAAACAGCCAAATTATTACATTTTACAAATGAGAGACATTTTGTGAGATATAACATTGATGCAGAATTTTCCCACTCAGGGCTGGACAGGGAACCCCCTTTTTTCAGGCTCAGGTGAGCTCAGACATCAGACTCCCATCTTCAGGTACGAACTCTGTGAGCCCCAGCAAGGTCATGAACAAAGCAGCCCAAAACCTTTTAGAAGGCTTCACCCTGACTAAGGAGAACACACCCTAATCCCCTCCCCAGACAAAAAACTGCAGCAAAGACCTAATAACCTGTCCAAGGTGAAGGGCTGCATGCATTCATTTGCTAGAACACCCATTCAGTTTGTAAAGGTATTTTTTCCATCTACCAAGTCCTGGCAAAAATATCTCTCAGGGCCAATTATTTACCTCTAGAAAAATGACTCATGCAGGAAACCTCCAACCTGGGCCTCTTTCCCACTTCCAGAGGCTATTCACCTTGGAGACCTTTTGTTTACATGGATACAGCCTTGTCTGACACAAGATTTACACTCTCTTCCCCAGATTTTCAATGGCCATCCAGAGCTCACCAGACAGCCCAAATATCAACTCTTTTCAAGGTACAGCCCCTTTGCCAATAGCTCTAGCACTCTCCACTCCCTCTCCATGCTCCTCAGTCCAACAAAATCCCATTTTGTCACAGATCTGTGGCCTGTAGGCTCAATTCTCAAATTCCTGAGACCAAAGACTCACTGAAGAAATTCCAGTAACAAAACTACAATGACATCCCTTCTAATGTCTTTTCATTTTCCCCTAAGACCCACATGTCCATGTGGCCACTGCCAAAGACAGAAAGCGGAAAACCTGGAACTTCTAGTTTCTCTCAGAATAGCCAGGGTGCAAAGTTGGAGCAGGTAGAAAGGCACACTCACACATTCGTTTCACCCTGTGAATGGGGTGGGGGACATGAAACCCCACCTATTGTTAGGTAATTGCCCCAGAAAAGCCCCTTCCTGCTTTCAACAGACCAAGACTAACTGTCTTACTCTTAAAGTTACAGCTCCTTTCTAAGCACAGGGAGTTGTGTAGTAAACATATCCCAGCTGCAAAACTTACTTCATCTCCCTATCCCAATTACCCACTGAAAATTTCAAACTTATGGTCTGCCCCTAACAGCTCTTCTCGCCAGAGCAGTAACTCCTTTTTGGCAATTCTACTATCCTATCACCATTCTAAGACTCCCCGTAACCAAACCTATATAAGGGTATGCTTTTCTTTTGTGTGTGTGTGTGTGTGTGTCTCTCTCTCTCCCTTCCTCTCTCTCTCTCTCTCTCCCTCTCCCCTCTCTCTCTCCCTCTTTGTCTCTCTCCCCCTCTCCTCCCCCTCTCTTTCTCTGACTCTCTTCCCCCCCTTTGTCTCTCTGTCTTCTCTCTCTCTCTCTCCTCTCTCCTCTCTCCACCTCAGCATCCCTCACCAATAAAGAACTTTCACAGAAGCCTTAGTGGTATGTGAGATCTCTGCCAGTCAAGTGCTGCCCTTTCATCTGGTGTCAGAAGTAGGATATAATTAGGGAACACTCCCAAGGATAGCTTCCACCCCTTTCCACGGGGTTTTAGCTCCTGGGAGCTCCCTCTCCTCTTCTCATACTGCCAGCACCCACCACTGCATTGGCTTGTGTCCATCCACAAAAGCACTCTAATCAGCACCCAACACCAGCCTCATCCAAACTTGGTGAGTACCCCTATGGGAGCAAGTTTTCCCTAATTGTAGGCTGGGTTGCTTACATTCCTGGTGATTCACCCGTTTCTTGAGGCTTGAGTTCCCTATTCCCATTGACCTTGTGTGGCCTCGCGCAGAGCTTCCACGCCTCACACGAAAAGTCCTGGTGCCAGATCTCAAGTTCTCCTTGGCCCCAAGGGTCTGACACTTATCTGGGTACAGTGACGACTATCCTGGACAGTATTCTCATCTTCATGGCCAGCAACAAAGTAGCAGAGACATCTGCCCTTTGTCCTGGTCCTTGCATGATTCTGCTCACACTTTATTCCTGCAACGAATTGCCACTGCTGCAGGCCATTCTATCCCACCTAACTCCCTGTTGGGGTGCTTATTATGCCACCTAGTAAAATTAGGATTAAAGTCAAAAAAAAAAATTAATTAAACTCTCTACCCAGATTTAGCCAATTTACAAACTAGACAACCAAAGTATCTGGCCAAGCTATGATTCATTTGATTTTTCTTTAATTCAAGACTTATATAACTATTGTGAGCACCTTGGCAAATGGAGTGAGGTCCCTTATGTTCAGGGCCCCTCATATCTTAAAACCAAGCCTAATTTATGTTTTGTTGATTCCAAAATTCTTGTAGCAAAGGGCTCCTCTACTCTCTATCTCCCTGAACCAAACCTATTCTATTCCTATTCTAACTGTCATCCATTTTTACTTGTGAGAAATTATTTTGATCAGTGTTCCCAGATGATGGTATTGTCCATTAAAATACATACACATACCAAAGTCTTTAATTTCCTTCCACTCTTCCATCATTAAAACAAAAAATACTCCTATAATAAGTATCCCTCTTATATTCTCCATTTAAGAGCACATTACTGGGAGGCCAGGGCAGGTAGATTGCCTGAGCTTAGGAGTTGGAGACCAGACTGAGCTAGAGCAATCTCCATGTCTAAAAATTTCCAGGTAGGCACCTGTAGTCCAAGCTACTTAGGAGGCTGAGGCAAGATAATCACTTGTACTGAAGAGTTCGAGGTTGCTGTGAGCTATGATGCCACAGCACTCTACCGGGGGTAAGAAAGTGAGACTGTCAAAAAAAAAACAAAGCACTCATTACACTAAAAACCTATTTATGTTGTCTTCAGTTCTTGCCTTTGATTCTCTCTTGATCCCATCCAATCAAGCTTGCACACCCACATTCCATGGATAGTTTATTTTTCAGACTCACTACTGACCTCCCCAATTCTAAATCCAATATTTAAATTTCTGGCCTTATTTTTCTTTCCTTAGCAGCAGCTATCTGTTTGTCTTAATTTTCATGCCACCTCCTTGATCACTTCATACTTTCCTCTGCTTCTGTCTCCAGAACTGCATTCTGTGATTGTGGGGGTGTGCCATGATTTAGTCTTTGAAACTCTTGTCATCCTGTCCACACCTACTACCTTTCCTTGTCATCTCATCTAATGGATTAGACCCTTGTAACATGTGTCCATTTCACCTGTAGCCCTCTTCCCCGAACTTTAGTGTCCTGTGTCCAGTTGTCTCTTCCCCTCTCTTCTGTGCCATCTAACAGGCATCTCTACCTTCCTGTGTCCTAAAAGGACTTCCTGAACTCCCAAAATGCATTCCCCTTCAGTCCTCACATCTCAGATGAGGGTGACCCTGTACTTTCCCAGGATTGGCTGAACATGTTGGCATATATTTAAAATATATAAGATACATGCTTCGAAATCCTAAGGGCCAAAAAAAAGTAAGAAAGAAAGAAAGAATCACATATATAAGACATGATGTTATTTAGAAGTGTTTTAATTCATGTGCTAAAGAAAGAAATATGTTTACTTAAGACGCGGGAGAAAATACATCATTTGCAAAGTTATTCTAGGTGAGGGAGAGGAATGTGTACAGGCCAGAGTCCTCCTACTCTGCTTTCCCAGGACCTGTGTGGCCTCATCTGCTTGTGTCATCCTCACCCTGCTCCAGCCACAGAGACCTCTTTCCTTTTCCTGTCTCAAGGTGGCTCCTTCCTTAGGGCCTCCAGGTGGACTGTCCCTCTGCCTAAAACTCTTTGGCCCCGCAGCTGCAGGTGGCAAACACCTTTCCTTCCCAGGGTCTTTGTTCTGATGTCACCTTCTTGGTAGAGACTTCTGTTATCCACCCTTGATACAACATTCCATCTACACCCTCACCTCCTTCTTACCTGCTCTGCATGGTTTTTTAAGCTCCTTGGCCATCCATATCTAGACACTGGTGACAAGTCTCCAAAAGAGGAGCAGAGCCATGATGTGGGAGGTATGTTGGGCTTGCCCCTCTGAATGGAGCTCATCCCTGGCTCCACATTTTGCAGGTACATCTCTGATGCCCCCTGACAAGGGAGTCCCATTAACATAGTTCAGTTGGGCCCAGGCTTAATAATATTTAAAATTGATGCCATTTTATATTCAGGGTAGAGTGTCAGGCTCCATGTCTCCTATTGCTGAGGGCTGAGCTTAGCCTGTGACCACAGAGGGATGAGGGGCTATGCTCTGCCTCAGGTGTGGGGCTAGTGACACTTTATTACCCCACTGCTGCAGTGTGGGGGGGGGCTTCACAGGGAGGCAGCAGAAGAATCAAGAATGGCTCTTACTCAGGTACAGTGATGTTCTCAGGTTTTGATGACAGGGGTCAAAGATTCACTTGTTGCCCTTCCTGCAGGAGTTAATTGTCCCTCATACTCTCTGGTGCAGTGGGCAACAGAGGCCATTTTTCCACAGGATGAGGTCTTCCCTGTGTTATGTGTCTGTAGCACAGAAAGATGTATGTTTTTTCTATTTCAGATTAACTTCTAAAGACTTATGTTGAGTGAGGAAGCAGCCTGGATCAGAAGGAAGAGGAAAGCAGAGGATTCAGGAATGGCTCTTACTCAGGTACAGTGATGTTCTCTGTGGGTACTTCTGAGTCCCACCCCCCTTTCTGAAATGTTGGGCACTGGACTTGCTGACCTTTTCTGACTCTGCAGCACCTGGCCTGACGTGTTTGCTCACACTTACCCCTGCCTTCCCTCAGTCCCTGTCACCTGCACTAAGATCTCATCTCACTGTGACACAGTGACATGAGATTGTGCAGAGGCCCACTGGGCACTGTCCTCAGAAGGGCTCCAAACCCAGACATGGATTGGAGTTGGGGTGTAGCTTTGCAGTGTCAATGCTGTGGGGCAGCAGGGACTGTTAGGGAGCCACAACTGGGTGCACTGTTACTCCCTGTAGAACAGTTTCAAAGGAAGGGCCTGGGGAGCTCTTTGGATTTCAAGTCTGTGCTCTGTGTGTCTTGGAGCATTGCTCCAAAGGCACAAGCATGAACTGGTAGGATCATATGACACTAGCCTGCATTAGTACAGAGGGCATGAGCTGTGTAGACATGGCTGACTGTACCTAGATTTCTTGGAGAGCCTTGGGGCCAAGGCAGAGAAATGCCACAGGGGCAACACTGCCAAGGGGGTCCCCAGTAGGGCAAGTCATAGGATTGGGGCCACCTCTGAGGATCCCCATCAGGGCAGTGTATAGTGGAACTGTGGAGACAGGGCTACCCCTGAAACCCTAGAACTGTAGAGCCAACAGTTGTGATCCAAACTTGGGAGAGCTATACACACTCAACCACAACCTGTGAGAACTTCCCTGTGGGGTGACACTGCAACAGCAAGAATGAATTCCCAGGACCTCGGGGGACCCAACCCCCACGCCAGGATATCTAGAAGGTGGGACATGGAGTAGAAGATTATTCTCAAGCCTTAAGATTTAATATGAGTGCCCTGTTGGGTTTCAGTCTTACATGGGACCAGTTACTTCTTTCCTGTTTCTCCTTTTTGGAATTGAAATGTCTGATCTTTGCCTGCCCACCATTGTATTTTGAAAGCACACAATTTGTTTGATTTCACAGGTTCACGCTGGAAAGCAATTTGCCTTTGGATGAAATATTCCTTTGAGTTTTTGATTTAGATTATAGTTAGATGCAGCTCTATAGTATTGACTTTTGAATTGGTAGTAGAACAAGTTAAGACTTTGGGGTCTGCAGGGTGCGGTGGCTTACCCCATAATCCTAGCACTCTAGAAGACCAAGGCAGGTATGACTTGCTTGAGCTCAGGAGTTCAAGACCACCCTGAGTAAGAGCAAGATCCTGTCTCTAAATATAACCAGTCATTGTGGCAGGCACCTTGTAGTTCTAGGTACTTGGGTGGTTGAGGCAAGCGGATTGCTTGAGCTCAAGAATTTGAGGTTGCTGTGAGCTGTGACACCATGGTACTGTACCAAGGGTGACAAAGTGAGACTCTGTCTCAAAAAGACAAAAAAACTTTGGGGTCTACTGGGATAGAATAGATGTCTTTTGGTTTTGGGGGGTTTTTTTGAGACAGAGCCTCAAGCTGTCACCCTGGATAGAGTGCTGTGGCATCACAGCTCACAGCAACCTCCATTTCCTGGGCTCAAGCGAGTCTCTTGCCTCCGCCTCCCAAGTAACTGGGACCACAGGTGCCCGCCACAATGCCTGGCCATTTTTTGGTTGCAGCCGTCATTGTTGTTTGGCAGGCCTGGGCTGGATTCGAACCCACCAACTCAAGTGTACGTGGCTGGCGCCGTAGCCTGCTGAGCCACAGGTGCCGAGCCAATAGATGTGTTTTGTATGGGAGAAGCATATAACTCTGGGGAGCCCAGAGTGGAGTGCTGTAGTTTGAATTTTTCTCTGTACTAGAATTCATGTTGAAACTTAATTCCCACTGTAGCAGTATTATGAGCTATGGCCTCTGAATCACAGGGCTCCACCATGATCAATGGGATTAGGTACTTTTATAAGAGGGCTTGACCTAGGATGTTCACTGCTTTTTGCCCCTTCCTTCACTATATGAGGACACGGCATTCCTCCCTTCCAGAGAATACAGCAACAAGACACCATATTAGAAAAGGTGAACAGTGTGCACCAGTTACCAATGCTAATGGTACCTTGATCTTGGGGTTCCCACCCAGCATAATTGTGAGAAATAAATTTCTATTGTTCATAAATTACCCAGTCTGTCTTATTATGTTATAGCAGCACAGAGAGACTAAGACATACTGCAACTGTTATTTAACTGATTCTTTTAGTTAAACTCTAATTCCCAGATACCTGGGTTCAGGTGCTTACTCTGCCATTTTCAAATTGTTGGTCTGAGGTTAAGTTTCTTAAAGTATCTGTGACACAGTTGTCTCCAAGTAAGATGGAAACAGATCTTTCTCTTATGGGCTATTTTGTTGTTATTTGAATTAGTACATGTAGTACATTTGAGGTAATGCCTAGCCTATGGGAAATGTCCTAAAACTTCAGTCATTATAGTTGTCATCATTAGCATGGTTTTTGGATTATGAATTTTCTTTGAAGTTGCTATGGACTATGTCCTCTCTGAAGATCCATTCATATTCTAGCTCCTCTAGATACTGAATTTCATTTGGTATGTTGGACATAATGTCCATTATTTATATAGAGATAATCTTGTGTTGATTTCTCATTTCTATATTTATTGTATTATCCACAAAAATAAGAAATCCACACTGATTTATAGGGTTTCATAATCTCCTGTTGAATTTATAACAAACCAAAATTAGGGACACATAACGTTCTCACAAATGCCTTATGTTAATATATCAGACAAACATACTTCAATAAAATTGATCCTTACAGTTCTTTTCTCATGTTGAGTGAAGATAAGAATTCTTTCCCATGGCCCCTTGTTTAATTGTGTTTTTCATTTCAGAGACCTTTGACATTCAGGGACGTGGCCATAGAATTTTCTCAGGAGGAGTGGACATGCCTAGAACCTGCACAGAGAGCTTTGCACCGGGATGTGATGTTGGAAAATTACAGGAACCTGGTCTCCATAGGTGAGGATAACATCCCACTAAAACTTGGGATTTGTGCTTGTATATTTGTATTTTCTTTTGTGTGCCTCTTGGAACCCCCCATTTTTTGACTTATATTGAAGCCCTATTGATTTAAAAGTAAAAAGCTTCATATATTGGCATCTGGCCTCTAACTATCCCCTTTCTGTAAATATCCTGCCCCCTTCATTGTACAGAGGTAGTTTTAGAGCTGCAGTATGCATATAACCTTGTGGCAGATTTATAAAATATCCAAATTCTGGTTCTTTCCTCATGCTGTTGATTCAGTGCCTGTTACAATATTCACTGAGAATTCAGAAAGAAACCATCAGTGGAGGAGTTTGTAAAGTATTTTTCTAGATCCATTATAATGTCTTCTCTTTAAACACAAGGCTGCGATTATGAAAAGGTCACAGAACATCTTCCTTTATTTTTATAAGTAGGAGTCTCTCTTCCTGACCAGACTATCATTTCCATATTGGAGCAAGGGAAAGAGCCCTGGACTGTGGAAAGCCTAGTGAAAATAGCAAGAAACTCAAATAGAAGGAGGTGGATTAAAAGTGTGGACACAGAAAAGAGCCCAAGTGAGCACAGTAGAAGCCACATCATGAAGTGGTGTTTGAGAAACTCTTTATAAGTGACAAAGGATTGAGAAGACAAAGGATTTCCTGTGAGCTCTGAAAAGAAATCTTTCTTCTTCCCTATTTATCTCTCTGTTCTTCATACATGTAAAAGTTTATCCTTCTACCCTTCAATGGTGCTGCAGTTCAAACACAAACAAAAGCAAAGTGTTTATCATGATGGACAATGCCCTGACATTTGGCCACTATGTACTCTTTGGTCCTCTGATTCTATGCAGTACAAGGAGGGCTGTTGCAGAGGTCTCTTTCACCTGTGGTCTCTAGTTCTGTACTTGATTTTGTCTGATGCTGTTCTGTGGTCTTCTGGTCCTAATACTTTGACCTATCCCAGTTCCATCCCCATTTCCTGTACTTAAAAGACCTAATGAGGAGATGGGAAGGCATTGGCTGCTCTTCCAGTGCATGTGCTGTCCCAGAAACTGCATGAGCTTTCTCTGCCTCAGGTCCCTCAGTCCATTTCTTCAGTTCTGCTTTTGCCAGTCTTCTCAGGTGTATGACAGGGAGTGGGTTGAGTCACCTGAGATTGCTACTCAGAGGAGCTATAAAGATTTTCAACACAAAGGTCCTCTCTGTGATTCTCAGCCCCACATGGGGCAGCTTTCAGGTTCTTAGCTTAGGGTATGTGGGCAGAGCAGAGTCTTATCTCAAAATTCCTGAAAATCTGACCCCTATAATTTGGATTTTTCTCTTGCTTCGAATGTTCTCCTTACTATGGAAATGCCAAAAAACCTAGACCTTCCTTGATTTTGTATTCTCTTCTAAGTTTATAAATTTACCTCTGAAACTTGCTTTTGTTAAACATATTCCTAGAGTCTGACATGTCCTCCTTTTTATCTGTCGTAGTAAGTGACATTTAGGTTACTAACAGTATCTTGTTCACTATCCCATGGAGTGGGCTCACTGGTTAATTGAAAATTCTTGAAGGATAACACTTTGACCAGTATCTTTCAGTGTCATTCTACTACATAAGATGGGTCCACATTACAGTCATTGAGTAAGGTGGTAGGCACGTCCCATGATATTCAGAAAATATGAGATCCTGGTTTTTGCGAAGTGTCAGAAAAGTATCCTGTGAAGGCGCACTGACAGTGTTGATCACATAAACTAATGCTTACTTTTTTTTTTTTTTTTTTTTTTGGACAAAAGCCCCAACAGTTCACCATGGAAAGGGGCCATTGGAAGAAACCGGAAAACAAACCCCAAATGCCTGGGGACAACCGAGAGGGTTCGTACCC
>CAUYON010156409.1:0-43810 GCA_963573935.1 Arctocebus calabarensis
GTCCCAGCTACTTGGGAGGCAGAGGCAGGAGACTCGCTTGAGCCCAGGAATTGGAGGTTGCTGTGAGCTGCAATGCCACGGCACTCTATCCAGGGTGACAGCTTGAGGCTCTGTCTCAAAAATAAATAAATAAATAAATAACAAATCGGTACTTCCCCAAAGTCAAGAGTTACACAAATACCAAACCAATTTTTAAAAATAGTATCTCTCTCTCTCTTTCTCTCTCAATTTCCTTCCTGATTTAAAGGACTTCCATCTCCAGGGACCATTTCCCTGACCAGAAATTGAATTTGGGCCATGGCAGTGAAAACATGGAATCCCAGCCACTAACCACTAATCTATAAACTGGAGCATCTCCTTTATAAAGCCTTCAAAGGATCCAAAGCAGGCAGTCTGAGTATATAAGGATTTTACATTATTTAAAATTTTTGATTTCTGCTTTCTCTTTTTTCCAAGAGAATTTCTTTCTTTTTCTTTTCTTTTTTTTTTTTTGGAGACAGAGTTGCACTTGGTAACCCTCAGAGTGCTGTGGTGTCTTAGCTCACAACGACCTCAAACTCTTGGGCTTAAGTGATCCTCTTGTCTCAGCCTCCCAAGTAGCTGGAATTACAGGCTCCCGCCACAAAGCCCTGTTATTTTTTAGAGATGGGGTCTCGCTCTTGCTTAGGCTGGTCTCAAACTTGTGAGCTCAGGCAATCCACCCACCTCGGACTCCCAACTATTGGGATTACAGGCGTGAGCCACCACGTGTGGCTTTTCTTTCTTTCATTTCCTTTTTTGAGACAGAGTCTCCTTTGCCCTGTGTAGAGTGCTGTGGCATCATCACAATTCACAGGAACCTCAAACTCTTGGGCTCAAGTGATCCTCTTGCCTCAGACTCCCAAGTAGCTGGGTGTATAGTCATCTGCCACAGAGCCCAGCTATTTTTAGAGATGGGTTCTCACTCTTGCTCAGCCTGGTGTCAAACACCTGAGGCTCAAGCAATCTGCCCTCCTTAGTTGTTGTTGTTGTCATTGTCATTGTTGTTTTAGCTGGCCCGGGCCAGGTTCAAACCCGCCAGCCTTGCTGTATGTGGCCAGCACCCTACCCACTGAGCTATGGGCACTGCTGACTATTCCATTTCTTTTGGGAATAAGTTTTCTTGTCAAATAAAGAAATTCCAGAGGGAGTCCTTCCCTGTGCTTAAGGAGAGGAACAAGACCAGTCTCTGCTTTCTGAACCCCAATAATATAATCTGATATGATGTGATGAGAAGGCCACTTCACCTCTGCAGTATTCTTTCCAAAAATCTAATAACCCTGGTTTAGTCATGAGAAAAACCTCAGACAAACTGTATAAAAATATCTGCCCAGTATTTCTCCAAATTGTCAAGTTTTTCAAGAACAAGAACAAGGACTACCTGAGAAACCGTCACAGGGTATGGAAGACTAAGTGGGTGGTGATGGCTAAATGTAATGTGGTATCTGGATCTTGGAATAGAGTGGACATTAATGGGAAAACTAGTGAAAGCTAAATAAAGTATGTAGTTGGTTAATAGTGATGTATTAATGCTTGTATATTAGTTTGGACAAATGTACCACAATGATGAAACATTAAGAGAAACTGAATCTGGATGATGGGTATATGAGAACTATCTGTACTATCTTTGCACTTTTTCTGTAAACTGAAAATAATTCCAAAATAAAAGATTTATTTTAGGGCGGTGCCTGTGGCTCGAGGAGTAAGCCATCAGCCCCATATCCCGGAGGTGGCAGGTTCAAACCCGGCCCCAGCCAAAAACTGCAAAAAAAAAAAAAAAAAGGTTTATTTAAGAATGAGCAAGCTGGCTTGGCGCCTGTGGCTCAACAGGCTAAGGCGCCAGCCACGTACACTTGAGTTGGTGGGTTCGAATCCAGCCGGGGCCAGCCAAACAACAATGACGGCTGCAACCAAAAAATGACTGGGCGTTGTGGTGGGTGCCTGTAGTCCCAGCTACTTGGAAGGCGGAGTCAGGAGACTCGCTTGAGCCCTGGAATTGGAGGTTGCTATGAGCTGTGATGCCATGGCACTCTATCCAGGGTGACAGCTTGAGGCTCTGTCTCAAAAAAAAATCTTTATTGTAGGATCATCTTCAACCCACATTCTACATCTCCCTCTCTTGCATTTTGACCAGGCTCTCCCAGTTGCCCCCAAACTATTTCAACCTTCCTTATAGCCTCCTCACCTGAATGCATAATATCCCATACTTCTAACCCTTTGAGATCACTTTACTCATTAAAACTTACTGTCTTGGGCTCCGTGCCTGTGGCTCAGCGGGTTAAGGCACCAGCCACGTACACCTGAGCTGGCGGGTTCGAATCCAGCACCAGGACCCGCCAAACAACAATGACGGCTGCAACCAAAAGATGGCCAGGCATTGTGGTGGGCGCCTGTAGTCCCAGCTGCTTGGGAGGCGGAGGCAAGAGACTCGCTTGAGCCCAGGAATTAGAGGTTGCTGTGAGCTGTGATACCACTGCACTCTATCCAGGGTGACAGCTTGAGGCTCTGTCTCAAAAAATAAAAATAAAAATAAAATAAATAAATAAATGAATAGTCTAATTGAAATAAAAACATCAATGGCAAATTAGGAAGACTGTCAGGCCAAGCTCTCCTAGAGCAACTAAGAAATGAGAGTTAGTCAGGCGGCATTTGCAGAAGAGATTTTGCCTAGGGCTGTGGTTCAGGGTGGGCTGCGAGGCAGTGGAGTGCTGGTTGCTGTACTTGAACTGGAGCAGTGGGGGTGGAGATCTTGCCAGTCCCTCTGTGGTGGGCAGCTGCAGTCTGAAGCCATGAAGGTACCTGGAGTGAGTTCTCAGGGCAAGTACATTGAGTGGATTGTCTGGAAAAGTGGGCAAACCCCAACAGGATATAGCAGCCAGCTATGAGGGCAGGCTGGAGCAGATTTGCCACTGGTTTGGCAACAGTAGACAGTCCTTCTGGGAAGGTCCTGGCAGCAAGGGGGTGGCCTTTATGGCAAGGTCATGAGAAGGTCGTGCGTGAGGCCAGGCCCCCTACGGGAACATAGCCATTTTAGTTCCACCTGGTAGGATTGGTCTTCTAGTGTGACAGACTCACGGACTCCAGCACCCCGTAAGAACTATTGTCTGGGGGCACGGTGAGACCTGCCTCTGAAGGATTCAGGACAGATCTGAGTTCCCAACCCCGCAGAACCTGAACGCTGAGGAAATAATGAGGTGATCACTGTGGACAATTAAGGTGGGGATCTGGTTTATGCCTGGGTTCTAGAGAGAGGTTATCAGCTGTGTGGCTGGTCTTCTAAAACTACAGTGTCACCTGATGTTCTGGCAACATATTGCAATACAAATATATTCTTACTGAAGTCAGACTCTCCTGCCATATACATATATATAAAATTAGTTTATATAGATGTACATTTAGTTTTTTATTTTGTTTCTTTTTTCTTCTTGTTGTTAGTATTTTCTTTGTCTTTTTCTTTTTTGTTCTTTTGTTTATATTACTGAGGTTGCTTATTTTTGATTCTTTAGAGCTTTTCAATACTTTGTACTGACGTGTTTTGTTTCTTGCTATTTGTATGTTTTGTTCTTAAGTTCTATTTTTATTTTGATCAAGAGCAAGGGCTCCTGTCTTTTTTGGTTACAGTATGTTAGCCTCATTTTTCTCTCCATATTTCACTGCAGTACATTCTCTCTTTAGACAGAGACTCTTCAACCTTTCTTATCTCTCCCACAATAACCACCTCTGCAACATCTAAATTATCCCCTCCCTTTTTCTTGTCTTTCTCCTTTCTTTCTTTACTCCACTTCCCTCTCTCTCTTCTATTAGATACAATAGTATTTTTAATTTCTTTATCTATTCTTATCTTAATATTATTTCTTTTTCCTTTTCTTATTTATTTATTTATTTCGCCAGGCTCCCTGGCCTGCTCCCTCCTGTAGGGGGCACAGCAGTCTGGCAGGTAGGTCACAGCAGTGATCAGGTTCAAGGGGACTAAGAGACTTTTCTACCTGTAGCCCTCGGAAGATAGTATTGGCAAGACCATGCCACAGAATTTTTCTATTTTGTTTTTATTCTTAATTTTTTCTTAGTGTTTTTTGTTTCTGCTCTTTTCCTTCCCTTCCTAGTTTTGGCAGAAGAAGAATCTGGCTCCATGCAGTCTGGTAAGGACCACCTGATTTCGAGGAAGTCTCCTAGTGCAGCCCCTTCAAAACCCTTGAGTTACAAGCATGACCTTAGCACCGTCCTGGTCAATACCATTTCTTCCGTCACTCTCAGCCTCTCTTCCTGACCGCCTTCTCTCCTATTCTCTAAGTTTTTTTTCTTCTCTTATTCCTCCTTCCCTTTTCTTTTCTTTTGTTCTTTCCTTCTTTTTTTACTCTCTCTTTCTTTCCCCCCTGTTTCTCCCTACCTGCTCTTTACCTTTCTCCTCATTTTGGCCTCATACCACACGGTCTCTTCATCACATAAACTCTGAGACAAGGTAATTTGAATCAAAGGAGGAACTGAGAAGGAAAAAGGTGCACAAAGAGGTGAGCAAGAAGAAAGACACATGAGGAGGAACTAGTAGAAAAACTCAGGCACCCTGAGTAGAGCAACTCCTCCCAGGGACCTTGAGGCAGCTTTTGCAGAAGACACAGTCTACAAAGAATTAATGGATCTGACAGGAAAGGAATTTAAAGTGTGGATGATTAAGACAATAAAGGGAATGGATGAGAAAGTGGAAAGACAGAACCAAAAGTCAGATGAGAGATATGTAGAAAAGATATGGATGAGCTTAAAGAAATGAAGGAGACAATCATGGAACGTAAATAGTAGAAAGTATCAAAAATAGATTAGACAACAGAGAAGAAAGAACAGCAGAGTTAGAGGATAAAGTCTTTCAGTTAACATAGGTACTTACAAAGTCAGAAAAGAAGAGAGTGAAAGCAGATCAGGAGCTTAGAGAACTATGAGACTCCATGGATAACGGGAATCCCTGAAGGGGAAGAAGATTGTCCCAAAGGTATGGATACCCTACTGGAGACTATCATAAATGAAAACTTCCCAAGTTTTACTAAAGATCCTGGCACACTCTCTTCAGATGGATATTGAACCCTGAGTCATCTCAACTCTAACAGAGCCTCTTTAAGACACATTGTAATGAACCTGTCCAAGGTCAAAATGAAGGAGAAAATCCTGCAAGCAACTAGGAATAAGTGCCAATTGACCTAAAAGGCAGAACCATTAGGATGACAGCAGACTTTTCAACTGAAACCTTCCAAGCCAAAGAACAGGGTCATCCACCTGCAACATCATTCAACAAAATAATTTTTAGCCCAGAAGCATGTACCTTGCTAAACATAGCTTCAAAATTGATGGAGAAATCAAATCTTTTGCAGATATACAAACACTGAGGAAATTTGCCACAAGACCATCTCTACAGGAAATTCTTACACCTATTCTCAATACTGAACACCACAATGGACAAACACTGAAGTAAACATCTAGAAGCCAAGGCCAGAGTTTAGTTTCCACAATGGCACAAAGGATAAAACTACACAACAGACTATCTCATAATAAGATGAATAGAATTCCACCACACTTATCAATACTCTCAAAAAATGTCAGTGCATTGGATTCCACACTAAAGAGGCATAGGCTGGCTTTTCTTTTCTTTTGTTCTTTCTTTGGATAAAAAAACATGTAAGCCATCCATATGCTGCATCTAGGAGACACACCTAGTCCTGAAGAACAAATCAAGACTCAGGGTTAAGGGATAGAAAACAATGTCTCAAGCAAATGGAAATCAGACGAAAGGAGGGTTTGCAATCCTATTCTCAGATACAAGCAGATTCAAAGTAACTTTAGTTAAGAAAGATAAAGATGGGCCAGGCACAGTGGCTCACATCTGTAATCCTAGCACTTGGGAGGCTGAGGAAGGTGCATTGCCTGAACTCACAGGTTCAAGAACCGCCTGAAGCCAGAGTAAGACCCCATCTCTAAAAAATAGTTGTGTGTTATGGTGCCTGTAGTCCCAGCTACTTGGGAGGCTGAGACAAGAGGAAAACTTGAACCTAAGAGTTTGAGGTTGCTGTGAGCTAAGATGCCACAGCACTCTACCAAGGGTCAAAGGGTGACCAAGTGAGCCTCTGTCTCAAAAAGAAAAAAAAAAGAAGAAAGACAAAGATGAACACTTCATACTGGTCAAAGGAACAATACAATAAGAAGATGTCTTAATATTAAACATTTATGCACCTAACTTAAATGCTCTCAGATTTATGAAACAGACCTTGAGAGGTCTGAGCAATATGATATCCCATAACACTTTAATAATCGGGGACTTCAACAGCCCTCTGACAGAACTGGACAGATCCTCTAAACAGAAACTAAACAAGGATACAAAGACTTAAACGTGACCCTATAACAAATGGGATTAATAGACATATACAGAACACTCCACCCCAAAGCAAAATAATATACTTTTCCTCATCAGCTCATGGAACATACTCCAAAATAGATCACAACCTAGGATACAAACCAAACCTCAGCAAAATTAAAGGAATAGAAATTGTACCATGGCTCCTCTCAGACCATAAGGCTATAAAGGTGAAGCTCAATTCCAACAAAAATGTTCATCCCCATATAAAGTCTTGGAAACTAAACAACCTTGTGCTGAATGATAGTTGGGTTCTGGAAGAGATAACAGAAGAATCTGTTAATTTCCTCAAACATAACTACAATGAAGGCACAAGTTACCAAAACCTCTCAGATACAGCAAAAGCAGTCCTTAGAGAGGAAAATTTATCATGCTAGATGCCTAACTTCAAAAAACAGAAAGTGAGCATATCAGGACAATCACAATCCATCTTAGTGAATTGGAAAAAGAAGAACAATCTATTCCTAAACTCAGCAGAAGAAAACAAATAGCCAAAATTAAATCAGAGATTAATGTAATTGAAAACAAAAAAAATCATTCAGAAAATTAATGAAGCAAAAAGTTGGTTTTTCAAAGAAGTAAATAAAATAGACAAACCTTTGGCCAGACTAACTAGAAACAGAAAAGTAAAATCTCTAATAACCTCAATCAGAAATGATAAAGGGGAAATAACGGATGTCACAGAGGTACAAGAGATTATCTGTGAATACTATAAGAAATTCTATGCCCAGAAACTTGACGATGTGAAGGAAATGGATCAATACTTGGAATCACACCCTGTCCTGAGACTTAATCAAGAAGAAATAGATCTCCTGAAAAAACCAATTTCAAGTACAGTATTCTATCAAATCTTCAAAGAAGAGCTTATTCCCATACTGCAGAAATTATTTCCCTAAAATGAGAAGGAAGACGTCTTCTTCAACATGTTCTATGAAGCAAACATCACCCTGATACCAAAACCAGGAAAAGATCTAACTAAAAAAGAAAACTACAGGGCGGCGCCTGTGGCTCATCGAGTAGGGTGCCGGCCCCATATACTGAAGGTGGTGGGTTCAAATCCGGCCTCAGCCAAACTGCAAAACAGAAAAATAGCTGGGCATTGTGGCAGGCACCTGTAGTCCCAGCTACTTGGGAGGCTGAGGCAAGAGAATTGCCTAAGCCCAGGAGTTGGAGGTTGCTGTGAGCTGTGTGACGCCATGGCACTCAACTGAGGGCACTCAACTAAAAAAAAAAAAAAAAAAAAAAAAGAGAGAGAGAGAGAGAACTACAGACCAATGCAAAAATTCTCAATACAATCCTAGCCAAGAGATTACAGCTTATCATTAAAAGAGTTACACATCATGATCAAGTAGGTTTCATCCCAGGGATACAAGGTTGGTTTAACATACACAAGTTCATAAATGTAATTCACCATATCAACAGAAGCAAAAAAAAAGACCATAGGATCCTCTCAATAGATGCAGAAAAAGCATTCGATAATATTCAACATCCTTTTCTAATTAGAACTCTGAAGAATATATGGATTGGTGGCACATTTCTTGAACTGATTGAAACCATCTATGACAAACCCACAGCTAATATTGTACAGAATGGAGTAAAACTGAGAGCTTTTCCACTCAGAATTGGAACAAGACAAGGCTTTCCTCTATCACTACTACTATTCAATATAGTGCTGGAAGTGCCTGATCATACAATCAGGCAAGAGAAGGTAATAAAGGGCATCCAAATGGGGGCAGAGGAAGTGAAACTCTCCCCCTTTGCTGCTGATATGCTATTATACTTAGAGAACCCCAAAGATTCAACCACAAGACTCCTGGAAGTGATCAAAAAATACAGTAATATCTTAGGATACAAAATCAATGTCCACAAATCAGTAGCCTTTGTATATGCCAATAACAGCCAAGACAAGAAGCTAATCCAGGACACAATTCCCTTCTCAGAAGCTTCAAAGAAAATGAAATACCTAGGAATATACATAACAAAAGAGATGAAGGACATCTATAAAGAGAATTATGGGGCGGCGCCTGTGGCTCAGTGAGTAGGGCGCCCGTCCCATATACCAAGGGTGGCGGGTTCAAGCCTGGCCCCGGTCGAACTGCAAAACAAACAAACAAAAATAGCCAGGCCTTGTGGCGGGTGCCTGTAGTCCTAGCTACTCGGGAGGCTGAGGCAAGGGAACCACCTAAGTCCAGAGTTGGAGGTTGCTGTGAGCTGTGTAACGCCACAGCACTCTACCGAGGGCGATAAAGTAAAACTCTATCTCTACAAAAAAAAAAAAAAAAAAAAAAAAAAAAAAATATATATATATATATATATATATATATAAAGAGAATTATGAATATAAAAAAATATATAAAGAGAATTATGAAACTCTAAGAAAAGAAATAGGAGAAGATATTAACAAATGGAGGAACATACCATGCTCATGGCTGGGAAGAATCAACACTGTTAAAATGTCTATATTTTCCAAAGCAATCTTGGAAAATAGGTTCAATACAATCCCCATTCAAATATAAACATCATACTTTCAAGATTTGGAAAAAATAATTCTTCATTTTGTACGGAACCAGAGGCAATTCTTAGTGATAAAAACAAGGCTGGGGGCTTTAGCCTACCAGACTTTAGATTGTACTACAACTCCATAGTGATCAAAACAGCATGGTACTGGCACAAAAATTGAGACATAGTCATTTGGAATTGAATAGAACAGCATAAGATGAACCTAAAATCTTATAGCCACCTTATCTCTGATAAACCAAACAAGAACATTCACTGGGAGAAAGAATCCCTATTCAATAGACGGTGCTGGGAGAACTGGATACCCACATGTAAAAGACTGAAACTAGACCCACACTTTTCTTCACTCACTAAAATTGATTGAAAATAGATAAAAGATCTAAATCTAAGGCATAAATCAATAAAAATCCTCGAAGAAAGTGTGGGGATGACACTTGAAGATACTAGTCTGGGGAAAGATTTCATGAAGAAGTCTCCAGTGGCAATTATAACAACAAAAATAAACAAATGGGACTTAATTAAACTGGAAAGCTTCTGTACAGCTGAGGAGACAACAACCAAAGGAAACAGACAAAAATCAGAATGGGAAACGATATTTTCATATTATAAATTGGACAAAAGCTTGATATCTAGAATCTACAGAGAACTCAAATTAAGCAACAACAAAAAAAAGCCAACAATCCCCTAGATCAATGGGCAAGTGAGATGAATAGAACCTTCTCTAAAGAAGACAAATGGCTAACGAGCATATGAAAAAATGTTCATTGTCCCTAATTATCAGAGAAATGCAAATCAAAACTACCCTGAGATATCTCTAAACCCCAGTGGCAATGGCCCACATCACAAAGACTCAAAGCTGCAGATTCTGGAATGGATGTGGAGAGAAGGGAACCCTTTTACACTGCTGGTGGGACTGCAAACTAATACAACCTTTTTGGAAGGAGGTAGAATCCTCAAAGAACTCAAACTAGACCTCCCATTTGATCCTGCAATCCCATTACTAGGTATCTCCCCAGAAGGAAAAAAATCATTTTACCATAAGGACATTTACACTAGACTGTTTACTGCAGCTCAATTTACAATCACCAAAATGTGGAAATAACCTAAATGCTCGCCAATTCGGGAATGGATTAACAAACCGTGGCATATGTATACCATGGAATACTATTCAGTCACTAAAAGGGATGGTGACTTTACATCTTTTGTATTAATTTGGAAGGAGTTGAAATACATTCTTCTTAGTAAAGCATCACAAGAATGGAGAAGCATGAATCTAGTTTACGGAATTCTGATTTGAGGACAACTGATGCTAGTACATGGTGGAGGGAGGGGAATGTGGGAGTGGAGAGAGGGAGGGTAAGAAGGGGGATGTGAGGCCACAATGTGTGACATGGGGGGCAGGACACTATTAGTAGAGAGACTTCACTCAGTAAACACAAGCAGTATCACCTGGCTCATTGTACCCTCAATGATTCCCCAACAATAACTAAAAAGAAAAATCAAACAGAACAGATAAGCATGATGCAAAAAAAAAAGTTACTACCTCACCCCAACTTCCTAGTCCTGCTGTTTAGAGGCACATGAGGTTAATAAAACTGCGTATCTTTCGGCTCAGTGCCTGTGGCGCAATGGGCTAAGGCGCCAGCCACGTACACCTGAGCTGGCGGGTTCGAATCCAGCCCGGGCCCGCCAAACAACAATGCCGGCTGCAACTAAAAAATGGCCAGGCGTTGCGGCGAACGCCTGTAGTCCCAGCTACTTGGGAGGCAGAGGCAAGAGACTCGCTTGAGCCCAGGAATTGGAGGTTGCTGTGAGCTGTGATGTCACAGCGTTCTATCCAGGGTGACAGCTTGAGGCTCTGTCTCAAAAAAACAAAACAAAACAAAGAAAACTGCGTACCTTTCTAGAACTTTTATACATATGCAAGATAAAAACTAGATGGGATGGTGCCATAGTGTCCTTTTTTTTTTTTTTTTTTTTCATAGTGTCCTTTTTCCTCTTCATTTTAATAACAGAATCAGCTCAACTTTTACCAGACACATGTCTGACTGACTAGTGACACGTGTCCCAGGCTCCTGTGTGACTGAAGAGGGTCATGCAACCAAGTTCCTGCTCACAGAATAGGAACAGAAATGATACGTGTCCCATAAAAGGAAAGTGCTTTCTACCCATTTCTACCCATTTCTCTTTCCTCCCTTCTCAGTGAACTGAAATGTGCTATGGCACTCCAAGCTAGCTCTCAGCACAAGGAGGAAAGTCTGCTCTAGCAGTGAGTCTGAAACTGTCACATGTCACCGAGTCCACTGACAGTCTGGTGATGCGATGAACTCCTCCCCAGATAGATGTTTCTAAATGTGTAAAATAAAAGACAAAGGATTACCAGGGAAACAGATTATAATGACATATAATTATTAAAATGTTTTTTAAAATGTGTATTAGAGTAATGCCTGTGCCTCCCCATTAATGCACTGAATAACACATTCTGGCTGAGAATATAACTACTGAAATTTTAAAGCAGGGCATGTGCATGTGATATCTGGAGACATATTCAACATGATATCAGATTTTTTTTTTTTTTTTTGAGACAGAGCCTCAAGCTCTGTTGTTGGCCCCCCACAAGGCCCGGCCAATTTTTCTTTTCTTTTTTTTTTTTTTTTGGTTGCAGCTGTCATTGTTGTTTGGCAGGCCCAGGCTGGATTCGAACTCACGAGCTCAGGTTTACGTGGCTGGCACCTTAGCCCGTTGAGCCACAGGCGCCGAGCCATGTTATCAGATTTTTTTCTGCCTACAAAGCTGTGGTTTCTGTGGACAGGATTGAGCCTTGTTGCCTCCATTCTCAATGGAAGGACACACTCTTGTTTCAATTAGAGGCCAATGAAGTAATAAAGATGCAGTTTTCCTCCCAGTCAACTTCACAGACCCCCTGACTTCTCTCTAAATATGTCAGGTAAATGCTCTTGTTCTACAGGATGGAAGGGAAATAAGAGAAGGAGCCTGGGTCCCTGGATAAGTTCATGGGAAAAGCTGCTACTCTCCTCAGACAGTAGTCCCCGCTACTTGGGAGGCTGAGGCAAGAGAATCGCTTGAGCCCAGGCGTTTGAGGTTGCTGGGAGCTATAATGCCATGGCATTCTACAAGGGTGATTGAGTGAGACTGTCTCAAAAAAAAAAAAAAATTACAAATCATCACTGATGTTCCTACTATGATGTAGACTAGATGCAACCACTGGCCTTCTAGAGAATCTGCCAGCCAGAATCTGCATGCCGGAGGTTATTAGGGCGAGCTCTTGGGACTTCTACACATGTGGGGCATGGGAAAAGCATGTGGGGCAGAGGGAGAAATTGGGCTGCAAGTGATGTAATCACACCAAATGTCCAGCTGGCACCATCGGGGTTCTGACCTTGGGCAGACCCTTCACAGTTGCCCTACCTCGAGACAGGAAGCTTGCTCTCCACACTGTCTTGCCTACCCTCCCTGCCAGCCACATACAAACTGGTCCTCTTGAATAGAGGCTGTCCCTAGGGGTGGGCAGGACCTTAGGGAAAGCTGTCAGGTTCCGTCCAGAGCAATCTCTGCTGTTGGTGCTCGCACATCTGGCAGTTGGGGCAGAGGGTCCTGGTTGCTCTCCCCGCACTATGTCTGTATGTCTCCTTTTAGTCTATTTTATTCTCATGGTTTTCTCCTTTCTTTAAATATGTGGTCATATTTAAAGATTATTTTATATATTATTATAGTTTTTAGCTTACTGTTACATTCTGAGCATTTTCCAATCACTAAATACTCTTCAAACAAATTGTAAACATAAATATAGATTCCTTCTAGAGATGCTGTAAAGTTTTTGAACATTTTCTTACTATTGAACATTCAGAGTACTGTGAATATTTTTTAATCTTCCTCCATAAATTTTTGTTTGCATCTCTGATTAGTTTCTTAGGATTCTAGAAACTAGAATCCGTGTAGAATTAAATGGTCAATGTACATGGACAACTTTAGAGTTCTTGCCAAATTGCACGTTCAAATTTCATGTTAATTTATATTCTAACCAGCCATACAAGTGTCTCATTAAAGATGAAAATTTCTATATTTTAATTCTTGCCAACTGACCTTGGCTTCCTGCTTTTGCTTTCCCTGTTTAGTGACAAGGCAGGAGATTTGTAAACATCCAGCAACTTTTTGTTTTTCTTTATATGTAAACAGTCTGCCATGCTTTTTTGTTAGTTTTTCTATTTGTATTAAGTGACTTTCTAATTGATTTATTAAAGCTATAATAATACACATATTAAATATACCAACATTTTCTCTGTCTCATTTGTTTAAAACATCCTCTTGTTAATTAGTTACATTTTAATTAAATTTGGGTGGTTCAAAAAAGATTTTTTTTTTTTCCTGAGACAGAGTATGTGGTGTCATCACAGCAACCTCAAACTGTGGCTCAGCCTCAAACCGGGCTCAAGCAATTCTGCCTCAACCAACTAAATAGCTGGAACTGCAGGCGTGTGCCACCACGCCCAGCTAATTTTTCTATTTTTAGTAGAGATGGGGTCTCACTCTTGTTCAGGCTGGTCTCCAACTCCAGAGCTCAAGAGATCCTCAAGTCTCGGCCTCCCAGGATGCCAGGGTTACAGGCATGAGTCACCACACCTGGCCCCCAAAACTTTATATATAAAAAAAAAAACCCTTTTATTTTTATCCTCTCATGTTTTATAAAAAACTTGCTCATTCTGAGATATGATAAAGATCAGTTTCCATTCATATTCCTCACGCAGCATTCAATATTGCTTCCTCAGGAAAGCTTCCGTTGACTGAGTTGAATCTCCCAATGTCACACACTCTTAGTGCCACATGCCCATCGCTGGTCACTCCCCAGCACAGCTGCAGTGTTACATTGATGTCAGTGTTTATAAGTCTTGAAAAGGCAGGGACCAAGTCTGTTGTTCCCTGTTGCATGTCCAGAACTTGCACAGAACGTAGCACCGTAAGTATAAATTCTTATTTTTTTATGTTTTCAATACTTACATTTAACTCTTTAATTACCAGGAAATCTACTTTACTGTAGAATATGAAAAATGTTTTTATCTTTATTTTGTCCCACCACTTCTTTCCCCGCTGTTGTGACACACCTTCTGTCATGTATGTCCATGTACACACACACATACTGCACGTACTGGGTCTCTGGTAGGACTCTCCTGTGTTACCATGTTCTAGTCACAGAATCTCTGGACATGGCATTGTTTTGATTATTGTGAAGCTATCTTGTGTTTTCATAACTGACAGTACAAATCCCTTCTCAGTATTACTCTTTCTCTAAATGTATTGGTTAAAATCCCTTGTTCTAGCCCTCTACTAATAAAGGACAATCCTTAAAAGGAGTAATCCTTTCTCTTTTCAATGTTGTGAATTGCCTCTTGACTGAGTGTGTCGACTTACTTGAGCAGTCCAGCCCGATGGAAGACGTAGAGGTCCTGCTCGAGGCTGCAGTTGTGGAAGGGGACCATCCTGACGAAGTTCTGGATGAGGACAAACTCAGGGGTGAGATGGGGCAGAGAGATGATGCAGAAGTTCTTGTTCTGACATCATTGGAAACCAGGATACAGGGAAAGAAAAAAAAAATCATTTATTTTTTAAACCAAGTCCTGCTTTAAAAACCCACTAAGGAAAATAGAAGCAAAATGCATTCACTAAGTTTACTCAATCTGAACTTTCCTATAATTTGGAAAGCAAGCACAAAAGATTCTAGGAGCTAAGCAGCTACAAGAGTATGAAGAAAATAATCTGGGAGTCTGAAGCCTAAATAAATGAATCCCATGAACAATGGTACTCACCAGCATAGCTCTCTTATAGAAGTAGATTGGCTTTTTTTTTTTTTATTTTTTGAGACAGGAGCCTCAAGCTGTCACCCTGGGTAGAGTGTCGTGGCATCACAGCTCACAGCAACCTCCAATTCCTGGGCTCAAGCGAGTCTCCTGCCTCCGCCTTCCAAGTAGCTGGGACTACAGGCGCCCACCACAACGCCCGGCCATTTTTAGGTTGCAGCCATCATTGTTGTTTGGCAGGCCGGGGCTGGATTCGAACCCGCCAGCTCAGGTGTACGTGGCTGGTGCCTTAGCCCGCTGAGCCACAGGCACCGAGCCTAGAAGTAGATTGTTAACCCAATACCATTTGCATTTGTGAATTCACTTGCATCGGAGTAATGAGGCAGCGGGGATGTCCCAGCAAAGTCCCTGTGCTTAATGAGTGACCTTACACCTCTCATCCTTTGTGAGATAAGATGGTGGTACTCTAGGCCTTTTCTGGCTATAAAAGCCTGTGATTATACATAAATGGATGTGTATTTTATAATGACACGGACCCACTTGGGTGAACAGACTGTGGATCACATCAAACCCAGGAAGTGGCTTCAGCTAGCAGATGCAGGAGGGTCCATGTACCCTGATGGTGCCACTCAACTTCTATGCTAGATGTGTCTTGTCCCATATGGTAGCCAATGGCCATATCTGGCGACTGAAGATTTGTAATGTGGCTGGCATGATAGAGCAACTGCATTTTTTATTTTGCTTAATTTAAATTCACTTAAATTTAAAAACTGATACGCAATTCCATCATTAGAAAAGTTTTATGTGTATTTACGTTATGTGATTCTAAGTATCCAACTTGACTGTATGAATCTACTTATCCAACTATTAATTTTAGGAGTCAAGTATTTCGAATGAAAATTTACTACTTGTATTGAGATGTGCAATAATTGTAAAATACACACTGGATTTCAAAGACTTAGTATGAGAAAAAGAAAAATTTTTCCTGTTGATTACATGTTGAAATGATTAAATTTGTGACATACTAAGTTAAATAAGATATATTATGACATGGATTTCATCCGTTCCTTTTTCCTTTTTTTTAATCTGGCCACTGGAGCACTCAGAACCATGGAGTGACTCACACTACTTGTTGAGGACAGTGCTACTCTGGCCGTCTGAGCTCCTGGAAGCCACTTGATCCTCTGCCAGGTCCCTACAGAAGCAGCCTGTTCCTCCCAGAGCTAATTTGTCCCTTTGGGATCTGGCCTCCCCCTGAACCCTGTGAAGGTATTACCTGTGCTAATCCCAAGCCCTGGGGACATTTGTACAACCCAAAGGAGTGAATCATTGTTTGATTTTATCTTCCTTTTTTCTAGCACAATAACAGGGCTCCTTTTGGGGAAATTTAGAGTCAAGTTACTGATACTCAAAATGAAAATAACATGGGGTGCCAAGTCTGGGTGGGCTTCCTCTGGGAGAGGGAGACTAACTATAATGAGTTGCTTCAACTTGAATTTGAAAGATCAAGGATAAAGTAATTAAGATATTTTGTTGCTGTCTCCCCATATCCCAAAATCAAATAGTATTGAAACATAAACAGGTCTTTTACCTTATATAAAGCTAAAGATTTGCCTTTCTATTTGCTTTAAAACGGGAAAGAGTTAAACTTACTGAAGTTTCTTTGAGGAATCTTTGAGGGAAATCAGCTTTGTAAATTCTACTTTCAGGGTAATCTACCTTGTTAGATGAGCTTTGAAAATGCCTTAAAAGTTACCATGGAAAGCATATCACTTATTGATAAAATGAAGAAATAAAACCTAAATGACAATGCGTTTAGGCAAAACAATTAAGCCATATTTGTTTTTTTCATAAACATATCTCATGAGAAAAAGTATTAAGGAAAAATAAAGTAATGGATAGTTTGCTTGAAATTAGCCAACTAAAGAGTACAATTGTTGGCTTAACCAACAAGCCAGTTATGAAAAAAAGTATTTGAAAAAACCCATTTCTCCCTCAATTATCTTTTTTCCCTTCTTTCTTCCCTTTAGTGAAGTGACATCCCCAGACAATGAAACAAGAAGCAGAGAAGAAGCCAGGGGCCCCTGGACATGGCCTGTCCTGTTTGCACTTGGAGGTGGCTGTCAGGCCCTTTCACCAACGTGGGTTGTGCCCATCTTACAAGTCAGGCCTGACCAATCAGTAGGGAAAGAAATGCCAATCAAATAATTAACCACAGTTCTCACTTTCCTACCCCCAGAAAAGCAATGTGATAGCTTCAGAATACTTTGAGCCAACATAAGCTACAAAGTAATGTAACAGTCTCAGCAACTTCGGTGTCATTTCTGACATTTCCATGTGCTACCGTGAGTGATTTGATTCTAATAAAACACTGGTAAACCTATCTCTGAAAGAAATTATGCATTTAAAGAAAACTACTAAGATAGTGTGACTGAAGACTGATTGAAAATGACAATTTTGGTGGTGCCTATAGCTCAGTGGTCATGGTGCCAGCCGCATACACAGAGGCTGGCGGGTTTGTACCCAGCCAGGGCCGGCTAAACATCAATGAGAACTGCAACCAAAAAACAGGTGGGTGTTGTGGCAGGCACCTGTAGTCCCAGCTACTCGGGAGGCTGAGGCAAGAGAATCCCTTAAGCGCAGGAGTTGGAGGTTGCTGTGAGCTGTGACCACAGCACTCTACTGAGGGTGACATAGTGAGACTCTGTCTCAAAAAAAAAAAAAAAAAAAAGAAGGAAAGAAAATGACAATATTGTCATTTTTAAGAGTTTATGACATGCCATTTGATCCTCTTCTCAGAACACAGAAGCAGTTTAGACCTCAACATTCATAACATTTTCAATGTCTGGATGACGAATATGGCATTTTATTTTTCTCCAGCTTCTCCAACTTAACAAAACCAGTCACTGAAAATTCAGCATGTACTTACAGGGAAAAGACTGAAGACAAAATTCATAAAATCCAGTGACCTGTAAACAAGATAGTCAGCACTGTCACAGACTTCCAGCAAATGCCACATCCATGGATATTTACAGAGATTTGCAGCCCTTCCCCTCAGGCCATGATTATCAACCACTAGTCAGGATTTGTGTCTAGCTAAATAAGAATTGGTTCCTGAGTCATTAGCTTCACTTGTCAGTCAGAAAATATTTTGCAGAACTAAAGGCACTAACACAGCAATTAGCAATCTCTGTGCATCTGAAAGCTAAAATAAAAGATGGTCCTTCTGTGGATAAGATTCTTCCCTCTTTTGGGGAAGAGTTGAGGGGAGTCGGAGAGATATCACCGGCTACTCTGATCTTTCCTCTATGTGGAAGAGTTTCTGACCTGCTAAGGATGTCTTGTACATTCACAGGCTGACCACATGGGTTATTGAATTTCTGCTTGAAAATCCAAAGATTACATTCTGAGCACAATAGTATCTACATGCACAGGGAAAATAAATATGAAACAACAAGTATAGAAGGGTTTTACTGGTTTTTAGATGTCTTCAATATAATGTGAATAAATAATTTTTCCTTTTCAACCCTCCAGATCACTACAGAAACTTGAAGACAAAAAAGATAAAGGCAACAAATGGTTCCAGAGGGGCTGAGAAATTGGGAATGTGTTTATAAATACATTCTCTAAAAAGGAAATTCCCAGACACTTCTTGGTCAACTAGAAGATACTCAGAACTTTCTGCCCTATCAAACTGCACCCATCTTCTCCTCGGAGGTGGTTCTGTGGACAGATGGTGGAGTAGGTAGGTGTGCTGACAGGGTGTGTGATCTTGGCACTGAGGGCAGGGTCCACACCCAGACTATAGGACAGCAAATGCTGAACACACATGGGTGCTCAGGGAAGTGGAGAGACGGAGAGGTCTGGGGACACCCGGGCTCTGCCTGGTGCCCTGCCTCCCCTTGTTGCTGTGTGTTCCACTATCTCCCTCTCCGATCCTGCCTTTTGGGTGAGGCTCCAGCTGCAGATTTAGGGTAGAGCGTGAGGCAAGGGATCTGTCCCTTGTGGGCTCCACCACACACAGGCTCAGAGGCAAATGTACTCCAGACCAGCCCCATGAGACTCTACTGCAAAGCCAGGCCCAAACCAGGATGTGCTCCTCAGTGAATTTTCACACATATCTGAGACTGTCAGTGGTCTTGGCCCCAGAATTAGAACGCTCCTCTGAGAATGAGGCCAAAAGCAAGGAGCCAGGGCCAAGAGGTAGAGAGAGGAACCTGGTCCTTGGTTTGGCTGCCTCGGTCCTGTATCCAGCCATATTTAAAACAGTCCTACCACTGGGCTTGCCCTTACTTACCTGTGGCAACTATTGCACTTTTTTCAAAGCCAGTTTGGCTGGATTTTCTGTTACTTGCAACCAAAAGACTCTAAATAAGCAGCAACCCAAATCCATAGTCTCCCTGAAATCCAAACTTAAGGGTATGGGAGCAGTGTGTGATTATGTAAGTGATAACTTTCCAGATCCCCAACTGCTTTGTAGGTGAGCCAGGCCTGGGCACCTTTCTTGACCACTTCTGTGGGCCTCACCCAAATTTTATGGACTAGAATTACTGGGTGGAGCTCAGGCATCTGTGTTTTTTAAAAAGTTCCCCAGGAGATTAGGATGTGGATGCAGGTTTGGAAAATGAAAATGTTGGGCCACCAACACCATGGGAGATTCTTACTGTCACAACCGCCTGCAGGTCAGCACTTGCCTTGCTTCATATTTCTCATCAATACAAAACAGCTGAATACAGAAAGCGGCTGAGGCTCCCTTGTAGATGGGGCGGAAGTGGCGGGGCTCTTCCAGCAGCGAGGTGGATGTTGAGGCCCTACTGCTGGCACCGTGACCTGGGGGGATGTGTCTGAGTTTTTCCAAGTCCTAGAACAAGGAGAGAGGAGAAAGCAGTGGGAATCCCATCCGTTCCTGCAGATTAGTGCTGGCGGTTGCATCTTCTCCACGTGATAGTGTCACTACGACAGGTGGGACCCTCTCCCCTGTTATAATCACACTGAGCCTGGTTTTAAGGAGATGTTCTTAATGAGGTATTAAACATTTATATAATGATTAAATAAGATTTCCCATGAAGGTCAGAAAACAAATGGTTTCAGTTGGCCTTTGATGTGGGCCCATCATTTACCCACAAGCCTGAGATTGGAGATTGGTAGAGACTAGAGCATGGTATGTTCCTAATTTGTGTACTTTTTATTCATGTGGTGTCCTAATTTTTTCACATGCTGTATCAGATTTTCCACATGTTGGTCCATTTTCCACATGTTCTAAGCAATCAGGCATTTGAAACAGTACGTGTAATTTGAACCTCACGTTTTCTCCCTCTGCTCTAACCCAGACCTCTAACCCCTTTCTTGGTCTGCAGCTCCTCTTGGTCTGCAGCTCCTCTTTCTTTCTTTCTTTTTTTTTTTTTTTTACAGTTTTTGGCCGGGTCTGGGTTTGAACCCGCCACCTCCAGTATATGAACTCCCCTACTCCTTTGAGCCACAGGCGCCGCCCCAGTTCCTGTTTCTTAAGCTCCAGGTCTTCTCCTGGTCATTGTCGTTTAAGCTTTTCTGTCACTAGAGCACATTTCTAACTCCCTAAAACGATGGTGCTTGGGAGACCGAACTCCATTCCCTGGCTAACGAGGGCGTTTTTACTGGGTGGCCAGCCCCTGGGTATTCTCCGAAGGCCTTTTCTCTGGCCCTGTCAGTTGTGGGGGATTTGTTTTCCATATCTCCTCCCCGAGGAGCTGTGATAGACGGGGCAGTGGCCTCTCAGCGTGCACATGTCCTAACCCTCAGAACCTGCACAATCTGTTATCTTACGGAAGAGACCAACTTTGCAGACATCCTTACATTACGGATTTTGACATGGGATGACGCCCGGATTGTCCGGCTGGGCCGGGTGGTGATCAGCGTGCTCACGAGAGGGAGATGCGGCACTGCTGGCTCTGACCGTGGAGGGAGGCCGCAGGCCGCGAGTGCCGGTGGCTTCCAGAAGCTCCCCGGGTCCTCTAGGGACAGAGGTCCCTGTTTCCATGTGAATCTTAGCGCCCTGAAACCCACTTTGGACTTTTGGCTCCAGAACTGTACAATAATGCACTTATGTTGTCTTAAGCCACCAAGTTTGTGGTAATATCACAGCAGAAGTAGAAGACAAACGCAAAGACCTGGCTTCTGGGATTCAGAGGACATGCCTGGAGGAGGGTCCATCTGACACAGAATTCCACGCACTTGTCTGTTCTCGTCCTTCACCGTCACTCTGCCTCGCACAGCGCAGGCTGAATCAAAGTGTAGAGCTGCCTCTGTTCAACGTCTCCAGAGAATGGTTTTCCGGTCCTTTCTCTCGGGGTGTGGGTGACAAGCTAAGTGGAGTGGGCCGAGCACCCAGTGTCTCGCCACTGCACATCAGCCTGCCACCCCCCCCGCCCCGTCCTCACTCCACCTTGTCTAGGGCCTCCAGGCCTCAGCCTGAGAAGTCGCGCCCTCTCCCCGTCTCTCCTCTCACGGAGATGCTGCAGCCTCACCCTCCTCAGCTGAGCTAAGCCAGGGTAAACGCCTCTATCGATTTTTTATGCCCGATATTTTTAAAGTGCTCATCTTCCAATATCTACTCTTTGTCTTGTCTTTGTGCCCTTTTTAGTCCTTTGCTGTCATTTTAGTGTTCTTTTCCGGAAGGGCGAGGAGATAGAAATGAGATATCGATCCACCTTGTTGACCCAGATGTCCTCCGGGGCTCCCATATGTTGGATGCAGGGTAGGGGCGTCCCATCCCTCCCTCCACTCCCGTCTGGGCTCGTAAAGCAGTGGCCGCCCTTCAGGAAAATATCAGAGAGAAACTGCCACCCTGTGCTGCGTGTCCACTGTGCCCTCCCCAGGGCACGAGGAGTGGCCTGTCGGTCAGTGGGTTCCTCCGGTGGCTTCCCCCAGGAGTGAACCCTGAGCTAAGGCTCTGAGAGTTAGTAGTTGACTCAAGGAATTAAACCAGGAAATTCTGAGATGGGAGTGGGGAGGCAGAGAGCAACGGCCACGAACGCAGGGTGCTTTAAGGTATGGTTACCACTGTGAACTCAAGCCCCTGAGATCTCTGGGCAACAGGAGGATACGTGGTAGAGCTCCCCCCCACAAAGAGGTGAAGAGCTGGGGTATGGATTCACTCATTGGCTGGTGGCTGCTCCCCAACAAGAGCCTGACCGGCTGAAGTAAATCCCAGGGAGAAACCAGGCACTTGCCATCCTCGTCCTCGGGGTGCTCGGGACTGTGGGTGGGGTCCAACAACATCCTCCAACTGAGGTTCAAGGAACGGGTCCGTGGCGCATCCCACCCCAGGCTGCTCGCTTTCTCCTGCCTCCCATGCAGTTAGCCCGGGAGAGGGAGACACTCTGCCCCAGGAGTGAGGCCTGCCTGCAAGGGACTGTGGGCATTGAATTCAGTGGACAGACATGGGCAGTCCTTCTGTTCTCGAGTTCAGTGTCAGCCGCGAGGAAGGGGCACAGGTACTTCTATCACCAGCTGACCCCTGGGTAGACTCCCTCACTGGTCAGACTCTGACTCTCGGGCAGAACTGCAATGCCTGGGATGAGGGCTCAGTGAGCCTGGCCCAGGGCCTCCCGCACGTGACCAGCCCTGCGCCCTGTTTCCTCCTCAGGGACTCCCTGGGCTTCTCAGGCTGTCTCTGGCTGGTTGGTCAGCCCAGCACAGAGGCCCTTGGGGTTTCACTGAGGAGGGAAGCGTCTGACTTTGACTGTGCCAGCTTCCACCCCAAAGCCGACACTCTCTTCCTCTGCTCCTGAGGAGAAGTTTGAGGTCCTGAGCAGGATCCGCAGGTTCCACAGAGCCCTGCCAGTCTCTTCCTGAATCCTAAGATTCTCAGTGGCAAAGGGAAGGGACATTCTAATAGAGGGTTCATTCACTCAGAAATGAACCTTGCCAACCAAGGCATGAGGCATTCATATTTATATTTATAAAAAGGTAACATGCAAACAACAATATGAAATAGTAAAAGCTTTGTCATATCAGTAAACATTTAATAATCCTTTATTTGTGTGGTACAACTCAACACAGTTTGATGCATTGTGTGTGCACTGGTATCACATTTCACTTCGCTTTTTATGTTTTGTGCAAACAACACATCTCCGGCGGGCCTTCTGCCTCGTTCCTCTTGGCTTGCTGTACTGACATGGAAAACGCCTTCCGCGAGATGGAATGGCTCTTCCTCCAACATCGCGCAATGTGATTAAACAAATGTTCTGAGATGAGCGGCTAAAAGCTTCTAAAATTGATGACTGGTTATGAATATTGGCTTTTATTCCTGATATATCGGCATCGAAATCTGTATTTTTGGATTTTTCTCTCCATTGAAGTTGCCGAGGATTGGCTTCTTGTAAATTTGAAATAGATGCTACACTTTGATTTTCCCAATCAGATTCTGAAGTATTTGACTGTTTGTTTTTTGTGAGAAGGATTCTCCCAACCATGAATGAATCTTCTGAACTTAAGGACGCTTTAAATTTATTGTACTCCATATTTCTGTGTATTCCCACAGGAATCCACTATTTGCACAAATTAATTCAGGCACAACCATGAAAACTATGAGAACAAAGCATATGACGCTTACAGACTCCAGTAGGTAACACTAGTAACATGTTGTCAAGTTTTCTTGTAAAATGAACAACCTCTACAGGCATTGGTTGTATCAAAGGAACATCCTGTATTAAACTCCTAAAGGCATCATTGGCGGTCAAAAGGTTAACAAAGGCCCACCTGCAAAGGTGTGGGTGGGGTAAGGGAAACCAAGAAAGGATGGTGACGTGCCCAGGGACAGCCACCACCCCTTGGCCTGAGGCTGTCAAGAGGGAGCAGTTGCTGAACCCTGAGGTGGCCATGAATGAAGTGCTCCGCAGGTATGGAGACGGGCTGCACCTGTGCATAGGATGTGGCGAAAACACTCTCCAATGCTTTGCCTCTCCAAAATGTTTTCTGTTTGGCCAAAGAGAAGTGAAAAACTACTCACTGAAACTGTTGCAAATAATTCATGCAAAAAATGTAATTTATAGTCTAAGCTGTACAGAAGGTTCAGAATAAAGGGATAATCACAGTGGGGTAAGAGTTAGTCAGGTGAGGATCTGTGGAAGGCATGAACTGGTGGAGAGAGACAGACAGGCCTGGAAGAGGGAGCGGGTCCCCGAGGGCTCAGAGGTGGAAAGGGGTGAAGCATCTGGGGTGGCCACAGGCACACAAAGGCCCTGCTCACACCCTACCTCCATGTCATTCGTATTTCCACTTTGGACTGTGGATGAAGCTTCCTCAGACGCAGCTTCTCCTATGACTTTTTCCTGAAAATGACAAGACACCAAAGTTAATTGACACCTACAGTGGCCTACAGCCCATGCTCTGGAGCAAGCTCCCAAATTTCAAACCCTGGCTCCACTGCTTGCTGGCGATGTGGCACTGGGAAAGCGATGCAGCACCAGTGTCCTCATCTTTGAAAAGGAGATGAGGACAGTATCTACTTTATCTATTTCATAAGGTTGTTATGAGGGTGGAATAAGGTTAGTGTGTCAGATAGATGGGATGCTTAGCACAGGATGGGCATTTTCTAATTCTCTATAGATATTAGTTATCACTTAATTATTCTTATTCCTCTATTTAACTTGAAAGCTGTGCTAATGTTTTTAGTTAATGAGGTAGAATTTTTTTTTTTTTTGAGACAGAGTCTAACTTGGTCACCATTGATAGAGTGCTGTAGCATCATAGCTCACAGTAACCTCAAACTCCTGAGCTTAAGTGATTCTCTTGCCTCAGCCTCCCAGGTTGCTGGGACTACAGGCGCCTGTCACAAGACCCAGCTATTTTTAGAGATGAGGTCTTTCTCTGGCTCAGGCTGAACCTGTGAGCTCAGGCAATGGACCCGCCTTGGCCTCCCAAGTGCTGGGATTACTGATGTGAGCCACCAGTAGAACTGACACAGAATAAACTATGTATATTTAAAGTATACCTTCTGAAAATTTTTGCCTTATGCATGTACCTGTAGGAAAATAACCACCAACCCCCCTCCTCCAAGCTTCTGTTTCTTTGTGCCCCTCCCTCCCACCCTTTGCTCCTCTGTTGACCACAATGTTCGTCACTATAGATTAGTTTTGTATTTTCTGGACTTTTATATAAATGAAATCATACAGTATTTCACCCACTCTTTTGGGGGTGGGTCTGTCTTCTTTCACTCAGTATTATTTATTCTGAAATCCACCTGTGTTGTTGCATGTATCCATCATTCATTCCTCTCTTGTTGATGGGTAGAATTTCATGGTTCAAATGCACCACACTCGTCCACATCCTCATCAACATTTGCAATGCTCAATCTTTTTAGTTCTAGTCATTCTAATAGTTGCGTCTGAGTGTGGTTTTTACTTGCATTTCCCTAACTACTAATGAGGCTGAGTGTCATTTCATGTTGTAGGTCATCTTTTGGAAATGTCTGCTCATGTCTTTTGCCCATTTTTTATTAGGTTGTTTGTTGTGTACTATTGTGCTTTGAGAATTTGAAAAAAATGTGTTCTGGAAACAAGTCCTTTGTCAGATACACTATTTGAAAATATTTTCTTCCATTTTGTGCCTTATATTTTCGTATTCTTAATCGTATTTTTCAAAAGTAAAAAGTTTTTAATTTTGATGATGTCTAATTTATGAACTTACTCTTTTTTCTGTGTATTGTGCTTTTGATGTTGTACCTGAGAAAACTTGTCTAATCCAAAGTCACAAAAATTTTCTCTTATAATTTCTTCTAGAGGTCTTACAAGTATTTTAATTTCAGGCCCATGACCTAATTTTGCAGTTAATTTTTGTATGTGGTTATGAGGTATGGATTGTGTTTTAAAAGATTTATATATGAGATGCTGCCTGTGGATTGTGAGGTATGAATTGTGTTTTAAAAGATTTATATATGGGATGCTGCCTGTGGCTCAAAGGAGTAGGGCACCAGCCCCATATATCAGAGGTGGTAGGTTCAAACCCAGCCCCAGCCAAAAGCTGAAAAAAAAAAAAAGACTTATATACGGATATCTAATTGTTTCAGATGAAAAACACTGACCTTTCTCCATCATCTTGCCATGTAATTTTGTCAAAATCAGTAGTTTCTTTGTGTTGACTCTGTATCTAAATTTTTATCCTATTTTATTAGTCTTTTTTGACCTCAACACCAATAATACAACACTATCTTCATTACAAAAACTTTCTTTGAAATTAATTAATCTTGAAATCAGTTAGTTTAAGTCCCATAACTTTGTTCTTTTTCAAAGTTGTTCTGGCTATTCTAGGTTCTTTCCATTTCCATGTGAATTTTGGAATCAGTTTAAGTTCTATAAAAACTTCCTGCTAAAATTTGAATTGGGATTTTAATAAATCTAAAAATTGATTTGGGAAGAGCTGATAACTTAACAATATCAAGTCTTCTAACCCATGAGCATATTTCTCAATTTATTTATGTCATCTTTAATTTCTCTCAGAAATGTTTTGTAGTTTTCTGTATACAGGTCTTGAACAATTTTTTTCTGATTTGCCTATGAATATTTAATATATTTGTACTATTATAAATGATATTTATTTAAATTTCTGATGTTTATTGCTATATAGAGACATAACTGAATTTTGTATATTACTTTTGTATATATTTAGCAAACTTAACAAATTATGTATTAGTTCTAGTAGCTGTTTGGTAGATTATATAAAACTTTTCTATACAGACAATCATTTTATCTGTGAATAAAAGACAGTTTTCATTTTTCCTTTTCAATCTGGATGGCCTTTAGTACTTTTCTTATCTTTCTGTACTGGCTTAAAGCTCTGGTACAATTTTGGATGGAAGTGGGAAGAGCAGACATTTTTCTCTCATTCCTGACTTTAGGGGAAAAGCATTTAATATACCATTATGTATAATGTTTACTGCAGGTTTTCCAAGAATGGCCTTTATTAAATTGAGGAAATTCTCTTCTATTTCTAGTTTTCTAAGGGTTTTTATGAGGTAAGGAATGTATATTGGATTTTCAAATGCCTTTTATGCATTTGTAAGATAAACACATGGTTTTTCTCTTTCCATTTTTAATATAACAAATTATACTGATTTTCTTATATTAAAACCTTGAATTCCCAGAATGAACTCTATTTAGTCATCATGGTTATCTTTTTTGAAGGATATTGATTCATTTTGAAGACTATTGATTCATTTTGCTAAAGTTTTTATCAGAATTTTCTCATTAATGTTCAAAAGGAATATTGATCTATAGTTTCATTTTCTTGGAATGTCATTTGTTGTAAGAGAACATACCTTAGATTGCTTGAATCTTACATTTGAGACTTATTTCATAACTCAGAATGTAGTCTATATTGATAAATGTTCCCTGTACACTTGAGTAGAATATGTATTCTCTTTTTGGGTGCAGTATTCTATATATTTCAATTAGGTCTAATTGGCAAATAGTATTTTTGTTTGCTTGTTTTTTTCATGATTAATGAAGTTGTTTTATTATTAAATTGTCTCGTCGTACTGGAAAGCTATTGCTCTACTGTATAAAAATGGCACCAGTAAATGCAGGCTATTGTAAAATTATGATCTGCTTTATATGCTCTTTGTCTGGGATATTTAGACTATTTACATTTAATGTAATCATTGATGTGGTTAGATTAAGTCTGTCATCTTGCCATTTTTCCTTTTTCCTCTCTTTCATCTATTTTTGGCTTCTTTTGGTTTAATAGTGTTTTTATGACGCCATTTAATCTCTTCTGTAGGTTTATTAGCTAATAACTCTCTGAATTTGATGTGCAATGTTAGTGTACACCTTTAAGTTATCAGACTGTCTTTGAATGATATTATACCACTTCAGGTAGAGTAGGAGAATCTTAAAATAGTTACTTACCTTCCTCCTTAAAGTCTCTGTGCTATTCTTGTCATATATTTTATTTTTACATATCTTATAAACTACATACAATGTTGTTTTTTGTTTATGAAATGGTCTAAATATGAATAATTTGTCGAATAATTTATTAAGAACTAAATTATTTTTAAAGAGATGAATATTAAAGGTAAAATATTATATATTTAACCGAGTTTGTTACTATTTTCAGGACTCTTCATCCCTCTGTGTAGATCCAGATTTCCATCTGATATCATTTTCTTTCTGCTTTAAGGACTTTCTTTAAATATTTCTTATACTATGGGTCTGCTGGTGATACGTCCTTCTACCTTTTGTGTGTGTGCAAAGCCTTTATTTCACCTTTATTTTTGAAAGAAAGATATTTTCTGGGTATAAAATTCTAAGGTGGGAGTTTATTTTCTTCCACTTCCTTATAGATGCAATTTCACTGTCTTCTTGCTTAAGTTATTTTCAATAAGAAATCTGTTATTATTCTTAATCTTTTTCCTTTTTTCCTCTGTTTCTATGTTGACTTCTTCTATCTCAATTCCTGGCTTCATTTAAGATTTTCTCTTTATCACTGGTTTGCCACTGTTTGTTTATAGCTGTGTTTAGTATAGTTTTTTGATGTTCTTATGTCTTCTGAGCTTCTTGTATCTGTGGGTTTACTATTTTCATCAAATTTAGATTTTTTTTAGTCATTATTTCTTCAGATATGTTTTTTCTGTCCCAACTTCTCTTTCTTTATATCAATTCCTGTTACACATATCTTAGGTCTTTGAAGTTTTCCCAAGTTGACTTTAAAAAAATTTTTACCTATCTTTGTTTCAAGTTCACTAATGTTTTCTTCTTCACTGTCTAACCTGTGCTGTATCCTTCCGGTGTATTTTTCATTTCATGCATTGAAGTTTTTTAATCTCTAGAAGTTTGATTTGGGGCATTTTTATAACTTCTATGTCTTTCCTTAACCTTTTAATGTTTTTAATCACTAATTCTAACTTCTTTTCATACCTGGGTTGGTTTCAACTGATTGATTTATCTCCATCTTAGGCGTCATATAATTTCAGTTCTCTGAGTGCCTAGAAATTTTTTACTGAATTCCAAACATTGTGAATTGTACCTAGTTGGATGCTGAATAATTTTATATTCCCGCAAAGTCTTAGACCTTGTTCTGAGCTTTAGTTAAGTTACTTGGAAAGAGTTTGTTTGTGTTGGTTCTTGCTCTAATGATATGGTATTGCCCTCTCTAGAGCTATTCATTCTCCACTCCTGAGGAAAACTCATTTCTTTACTCTTCCGACATTTTCTGATTCCTAAGATTTTTCAGTCTGGCTAGTCAGAACAGACTGAGAACAGTAGTACTCCTAACCTTGTGTAAGAACTAGGCATTCTTAATTCTAATCCTTCTGGGAACAGTCTTTCCACAGCCTGACCTTAAGTAGTTTCCTCATATGCATGGTTTGATCAGTACTCAGCTGAATATTCAAGAGTGAGCCTCTGCTGACCAATAATTTCTCTCTCTGTTCAGTTCTTTTTTATTTTTTGGTTTTAGTTTAGTTTCCATGGACTTAAACACCTGTCTCTTCAACTCAGGAAACCCTGCCCTGTGTTGTGGCCTAGAAACTCTCTCAAGGAAATAAGCTGGGATAGTCACAGGATTTACTTAGCTTGTTTTTCATCTCTTGGGCATCTCTGTCCTTTGTTACAGTGATGAGCAATGTCTTGAAAGTTGTTATTTTATATATTTTAGCCACATTTTGGTTGTTTTAGGAAAGTTAACTCTAGTTGCTGTTACTCCATTGGAGCAGAAGTCCCTTTCACTTTTGTTTTATCAAATCTATTTATCAGCTTTATTTCCCTCAATCTAATTCATGCCATACAATCTTCTTGAAAGGGTTCAGTTCTCCTAAGTCTTCTCTCTGGGATATTTCCCATCTCCTTTCCCCACACCCAACTGGAGACCTCTCCTCTTCTCACCATGCCATAACCTCTTGAAGGCTAAAGCTTTGTTTTAGTCTCCTGGGTACCCTCAGCACCTGGTAGAGTGCCTGACCATCAGCTGCACCCCAATCTCTGTGCAGAAAAGAGATAAGCACTTGAAATGTGACACCCAACCATCTCTTGGTTGGGTCCTTTCTTAGTAATTGGAATACATTTTTCTATAGAGATAACATGAAAATAGTGGAGGACAATCCAAGTGGCCTCGTGCTAAGACTCAAGGCCTCTCTCTTTTCTCTTCTTCCCAAGATTTTCTTTGCATGAGTTGATGGGTAAAGGAGAACATAGTTTTGTCCAAGATATGAAAGAAGAAAAAAAAAATGAGGAGGCTGAAGGCCAGGAAACAATGGTACTGCACCTTGTCCTATCCTGGGATAGCGAAAGGCTTCTGGGCCCAGCTGGGTAGGACGGAGGCTGAAGGAGCTATGGTGTGTAACATACTACAAGATTCTGGGCACACAGAGCGCTGATGTAGGAGACTGAGCACCATGCTTATAGAAAAAGTCACTGATTCTTGAGGGAGGTTCTGGGAACAGATAATCTCCTGGCTGGCATGGAGATGTTTTGCAGCCTGGAAACAAGCCTCAAGCAATTTAGTGTTCTAACGAGATAAGATCAGTGGCTCATTAGTAAGCAGGTGTTGGACTTTGAACATTTGTGGTGCATCAGGGTTGGAGATGAGCCCCTGGGAAAAGAGCATGTATTGATCCTTAAGCACATATTCCTCATATGTGGGGCCCCCACACCTGTTGTATATTGTTTCAATAAAAGGCCACAGCAGAGGTTACTTGGGGCTCTCCTGCACCTATGGGGAGCCTCACCTCTTGCAAGGTTGTACTTTCAATCTGTGTACTAACTGTTTCCGGCATACAGCGCTAGTGACCACAGTGGTGCCAACAGCTGATGTGGCGCTATGCTGACAAGTATTAACATACAAGTGACCCCATTTGTCTTCCCTACTCCTGCAGAACCCTCTTGGTGAGGCCTTCTGAAAAGAAAGGGAACTGAGTAGGCTTGTTCCTGAGGACACAAGGGACAAACCCAGAGGCCCCATAGGGGTATGTGAGGTCCCAGAGCCTAGGAAATGTGGGCATCTTAGTATTATTATGAACCCATTAGTGATCAAAGGTTGGCAGAGACAGAAAGATGGGTGGATTCCTGGGCCCATCTAATCTATAGCATGGCTGATTCTAGACCCTTGGTGAGGGTGCACCATTTTTAGGTAGGGCAGTAACAGCAGCATACACAGCACTCACATTAGTGTCTCACTGGTGGCAAGAGGGTGCAGGGGAGGCTCCTTCTAAGCCAGGCAAAGAGAATAAAGCCTAGTGGCTCTCCATGGAGCTGTGGTAGCATTTCTGTGGTTTGCAGGGCTAATGAAGGCAGAAAAGAAAATGCTCCCCCATTTGAGCAGACAAGATGTCAGAAAGTCTGGATTTCCCAGTGAGCTTTAAATGAGCACCTTTATCTGCCTCAGCCCCTTGAAGTCAAAGGATGGAGTGGGAAGAAGATAGAAAAGGGCTGATGCTTGATTCTGACCTGCATTCTGGAGGCCAATGAGGCTTTGATTTATCTATTACCATACACAGGTCCATGGTCTCTCCAGCCCCTATACTGGTGAAGCATTAGAACTTCTCGGTAATGGCCCCAGCAACAGAGACCCCTGATGTCCTATGTGGCCCCCAGGTCATCCCTGCCCCCAGGCATGGGGGGAATGGTCTCCCTTACCTGGGTGCTTTCCATGGCTGCTGGAGTGACAGATTCCTGCGGCTCCTCAACTGATTTTTGGGAATTCTGGCTGAGCTCAGTATCTGTGGGAGAAAGAATAGATTAAGGACACAAAATAGGCAATAAATACCTGAAGAACCACAGGAAACTGGTCAGCATGTCTGAAGAATTTTATTACAGAGGGCACTCCCTTGAGGTAGGAAGAGTAGGATCTCTGCAGCCCACCCAGTCCTAACACTGAGGGAGGGATCCTGAGTGAGTTCCTCCCCTACCTCTCTGTGCCCTCATCTGTGTGATGGAGCTAAAAGACAGCTGCTCCCTGTGGGGGGCGCATAGAGGTGACACCACACATGATGGGTCTGGGCCCAGGCCTGGTTTGGTTTGGCCTGCAGGAGGCCCTTGACCTCCGCCAGTCACTGGGCAATGGTATCCTTCGATAGTGTTCCCCCTTTTCCCTTTGAACTTTACAAAAGATTATCAACTTCCTGTCAGACTTTGAAGAGATCTTAAGACAGAAGGTAGAAAAGACCACATTCAGCTGCATCAGGGCCACCTGAATGCCACGAGTGGCACATGGGCTATTTAGTCTTTGTTTGGAAATACTGGTCTGCCAGTGACCATGGTGTACGCATTTCTATTTTCAAACCAGGAAGATCTGGAGCTGAGCACTCTGGTTTTAACATGTTCTTGAAAGTCAATAATCAGGGTAGCCTTCATGTTTTTAGCCTTTACTAACATGTAGAACAGAAAAAAATTTCCCATTCTGCCTCTTCCTCTTCCTCCTCCTCTCTCCATCCCTCCCTGCCCTTTCTTTCTTTTTTCAAATCTTCCATCTGGGAGAGGACACTGCAGGAACCCTTGTTCTGCTTTCTGCTTCAACCGGTGCCCACGATGTTTGCCACAACATCTGCCCTCAGCTCTTGGGCAGTCCTCAGATGCTCTGCCCAGCAGCTGCCCTCCTCAGCTGCTGCCACAGATGCAGCTCAATGTCGGCAGGCTCTAGAGGTGGACTGCTGCCACTACACTGCTCTGCTTTCTTGTTCTCAACCTTCACATCAGACACCGTGAGGCCAGAGGCAGCCCAGGGTCCTCTCTTCCCCGTCTCCCGCTGTTCTCCTAGTGCCTGCCATGGCAACAGCCCCTGCAGAGACCTCTCAGCCCCAAATTACCAGATCGCTAATGCCTTCTACTTACTTCTGGCAAAGATGTAGGTGAATGAAATAGAATGAAATTCTAAGAGACAAATTAGATGCCAAGGGAGGTGTAAAAGGCATAATTGGAGAGGTACACAGTGTTAAAGGTACAACGAGAGAGAGTCACATCTCAGCTTAAAAGGTAGCTCTTTTGGCATGAAGAGAAAATGTCCTAAGAAGAGAAGGTCAGAGCACTTAGAAGCTCTAGTCTGGTACAGATGCTCTGAGGAAAATAGAAAGTGTCACATCACTGGTTCCTGAGTATACTTTGCACCCTACAGAGTTTTCCAGGTAGTCTATGTGGGGTTTCCAGCATACTCATGATGATAACAGCAGCATGCTTTTTAGGTTAATTGACTTTGTTGTTGAGATGTAACACACACTAAAAAAGGCACAGCTCAATGAATTTCTCTGTATGTCCACCTATATTTAAAAATCACTTAGCTGAATATATAGAACATTTCCAGCACCAGATTCCCTTATTTCCCTGTCTAGTCAATATTCAACTCAAAAATATTCACTATTCTGACTTTTACTATTAATAATTAGCTTTGATTAGGAGCAAACTTGTGAACAAAGAAAATGGTATGCCAGTAACTCCCTATTCTTACGGTATACTTTATTTTTTTAAAAAGACACTTCTCTCCTATTTTAAGGTTTAAATTTAAAGAACTACAAAAAATACAACTAAACAAAATATTCATTTATAATTAGGAGAAGATTACTAAAATCTAAAAAGTGTTAAAACTTGGGTCAGATTTGCAGTAACTAATAACCCTGGTAACTTGTCTGCTGATAGTGTGATGTTCACGAGACAGTCACCTACGGCAGTGACTAATTGCCTTGGCCACACCGCCCTGAGGAGCTGCAGTCTGTTACCAAGCAGCTGCTATGCTTGTCCCTCAAGGTGGCTGCATTTCAGAACTGGGCAAGGTGATGCTGTATCTCTCTTTCTGGTGTCTCTGGGGTTTTGTGAAGTTTAATTACTTACTGTTCATGGTGTTCCCTGAGATCCTCAAATGTGAGATCCTATCCCATGGAAAACAGAGGCAATGATGTTAGGTAACATACTACTAAAAAGCTGACTGACGTTGTCAATGTGTTATTTTATGGCACCATCTAAGTAGCTTAGAAGTCATGAACTGATGATTTACTTTAGTGGGAGTGAAGGCACAATTTTCAGGACTTCCTCTGTTGATGAGACTACTTATCTGAAGTGGGTTTACCAAAAAGCTAATAAAGCAAGATGTTCACTTCCCTCCCTAGCACAGGCCCTCCACACACAGTGTCTAGTTTACATTCATAATTTTTCATTGTTATTCTTTAAGAAGCCTCTAAATTGTATAGACTTTAGGATCTACCCTGCTCCTTATCTAATAGGAATAATAATAACACACAGGAAATGTGAAATAGTACATTTTGAAAGTTTTAGGAATACATAATAACCCATATATATATAATCTTATGTTTTTCATATTTATTTTAAATATCCATCAAAGATCTCAAAAACATTTTTGTGAGTAATGGAATAAACTGATTGATTTACAAAGAGTAAATATGGAGGAATAGTTATTAAACAAAGTTTTAAGAAAGAATACAGAGTGGGCCAAATTCCCTACTGAATTTTGAGACATATTATAAAGCCACAATTATTAAAACACTAGGTTACTGGGGTAAGACTAGAATGGAATAAAACTCAGACAGTTATAAAATGTTGATGTATGTTAAAGGTGACATTTCAAATTGCTGGAGAAAAAAATAAACTATTTGATAATGTTACCTAATCATGTGAGAAAAAATAAGTTTGGCTCTTATTTCATACTGCACACAAAAATCATTTGCAGTCTGGAAGCAGTGGCTCACACCTATAATTCTAACACTCTAGGAGGCTAAGGTGGGTGGAACACTTGAAGGTCAGGAGTTCAAAACAAGCTTGAGCAAGAGCAAGAACCCATCTCTACAAAGAAATAGAAAACTTAGTTGGTTGTGGTGTACACACCTGTAGTCCCAGCTACTTGGGAGTCTGATGAAAGAGGATCATGTGAGCCCAGAAGTTTGAGGTTGTGGTGAGCTATGATTATATGACTGCACTCCAGCCTGGGCAATCAAGAAAGACTCTAAGGCAGGAGAATCGCCTAAGCCCAGGAGTTGGAGGACGCTGTGAGCTATGACTCCACAGCACTTTACTGAGAGTGATAAAGTGAGACTCTGTCTCTAAAAAAAAAAAGCATTTGAGGATAGATTATAGCCTGAAGTATTTAAGGTTTAAATTTGAAGAATTACAAAAAACACATACTTTGGCATCTATCCAGAAGAAAAAAAGTCATTTTGCCATAAGCACATTTGCACTAGAATGTTTATCACAGCTTAATTCACAATCACCAAGATGCAGAATCAACCCAAGTGCCCATCAACTCAAGAATGGATTTGAATGGATATTAACTATGGTATATGTACACCATGGAACACTATTCAGCCATAAAGAAAGATGGATACTTTACGTCTTTTGTATTAGCCTGGACGGAGTTGAAGAAGATTCTCCTTAGTAAAGTATCACAAGAATAGAAAACTAAGTATTCAATGTACTCAATATCAATGTGAAGCCAGTAGATGAACAAGTACACACCAACTCAGGAGAAAAACAGAATTAAATTCAAGTAGGGGGACGGAGGAGGGAGGAGAGAGGGGAGAGGGAAGAAGAGGGGTGATTGTTAAGCTCTCACCTTATGGCACACCTCCTGGGTGAAGAGCTCAACTAGAACCTGTACTTTACTTAGCAAACACAAACAATGTAACTTAATTGTACCCACATATGAATCTGAAATTTAAAAAAATTAAAAAAGAAATTAAAGTAAAAAGCCTACTTTGAAATCACTAGAAGAAAATACAGGCAAATATCTCTATGATATTGAAGGCATGGGGATCCTTCCTTAAAAATGCAGAAGGTAGAATTCATAAAAGAAAATTGACATACTTGAACACACTGAAATTTTGAAGTTCAGTCAAAAGTACCCTAAAAGTGGCTGGGTTTGGTGGCCCATGCCTGTAATCCTAAAGCTCTGGGAGGACAAGGCAGGAGGATCCTTTGAGCTCAGCAGTTTGAGACCAGCCTGAGCAAGAGTGAGACACTGTCTTTACTAAAAATGGAAAAATTAACTGGGCCGTTGTGGTAGGCACCTGTCACCCAGCTACTAGGGAGGCTGAGACAGGAGGATCACTTGAACTCAGGAGTATGAGTTTGCTGTGAGCTAGGCTGACACAATGGCACTCTCGCCTGGGGCAGGGGAGTGAAACTGTCTCTAAAAAAATTAAAAAAGTACCATGAAAGTGTTTAAAGAAATAAGTAGATACAGGAAGAAAATATTTGCAACTCAGATAACAGACCAATGATTGAATTCCAAGAAACAGAAACAACCCAAGAAACAAAGGAAATAAATGGACAAGAAATGTAAGTGACCAATAAACATATGAAAAGTGTTTTAACCTTAACAGTATTTGGAGAATAAAATTAAAACAATGGTATCTCTTTTCATATCAATTAAACCAGACAAAGTTAAAAATTCAGACAATACTCCATACTAGAGAAACAGGAAAGGCTCAGGAGGAAAGCCCCTGGTACAGCCATGTTTGGCAGCAGTGTATCTGCAAGCCTGCCCAGAACAATTCTGGGAATACATCCTGTAGAAACTCTTGCAGGGGGCCTAGAGAGACATGTACAAGGATGCTTAATGCAGCCCTGTTTGCAATAACACAATAACAGAAATAACCAACATACCCATCCAAGGACAATACAGTATGTTCCATACAGTGCATTGCTACCTAGAAGGCAAAAGGAATGTCCTGGACCTATGCATAGCAAGTGTTTGATCTCGCAGCTGTTATAAAGAATAAAGGCAGTCTGTTTGCATGAGACCCTATGTTTAGTGTGATCACATTAGAGTTCAAACAAAACAAAAATGTCTCTTTCTGTAAAAAAAAAATTATTAGATCTGCAAAAGTTGAAGAAGCAAATTTTTAACTATTGCATACCCATGTGACACCATTTATGTAAATAACACTGCCTTGAAAAGGAAGTGTTTTTTCTATGAACATGAGAACTTTAAATAAATTTACAAAAAAAGAAATATGGAAGGATACATACTAAAGTTATGACAATGGCTACTTGTAGGCAGGTGAGAGAGAACCAGGATTGGGAGCTACTCAGAAGGACTCATCTTTAACTGCATAATCCAAACTTGTTTTAAAGGACAACAATTTTATTTATTATGGTGCAATTAAAATTCCAAGCCAGTTTAACTGTAAATATAAATGTCTATCTTCAAAATATTACAAAATGGTAATTTTTGTTTAGTGTTTTAATAGTATTGATAACTTCAGAGAAGACTGACTAGTATGTATTTAAGGCACTCATTTTTAAGAGGAGAAAAAAGGAAAGATGAGAGATTCAAGTTAAGTCATTCAATGCAAAGTTCAATGGAGGATGAGATACAGATACTCTACAATGAATGAGTTGCACACCCTACTCTTAAAGGCTCCCAAGTGACTGGGGTACCGGGGACACACACCCCCCCTAACTATCTTACTGTGTGAGAGTTGCTAGAGCACAGGTATGAACACACTGAGTGTTCCTTCACTCATTTAAAAATACCTATTTCACCACTACCATTTGTTAGACATTCTAGGTTCTGGGGGGTTCAGAAATTAACAAGACAGAAGATGGCCTTGTACTGCTGAAGCACGTTAGTAAGTACACAGGAAAATATTATGGATGGAATGTAGAAAATCAGATCTTGGGGGCTGCTTTGGATAGGGTGGCCAGAGAAGTCCTCCTGACATTTAAGCTATGACATATATGAATGACAAGAAATAGCCTGGAGAAAACAACAAAGATAGTGGGAAAATGCGCTACAGATAACTCTTTCCAGGAGTTTTTCTGAAGAGTGAAGAAATCCTAATTTTCACAACATGTTTTTCTGCTTTGGTTGTGCTCCTTCCCTTTGGTTTTCTTTGTAATTGTGTTAGTTGCCTGTGGCTGCTCTAACAAATTGCTACTCCCTTAGTGGCTTAAAACAATTGAAATGTATTCTCTCGTATTTATGGAGGTCAGAAGGTAGAATTCAGTAATCCTGGGCTGACATGAAGGCTTCAGCAGGACCTTGCTCATTCCAGAGGGTTGTAGGAGAGAATCTGTTCTTTGTCTCTTCCAGCTTTTGTAGACTTCCGCCTTCCTGACTTGTGGCTGCATCATTCCAAACTCTACTTCCATGATCATATTGCCTCTCCCCCTCCCATAATCTCCCTCTGTCTCTCCCTTACAAGGATATCTGTGATTGCATTTAGGACCCCTCAGATAATCAAGGACAATCTCTTCATCTTGAGATCCTTGCTCACAAAGAAGGTGGAGCAAGATGGCTGAAGAGAAGCCTCCAGTGACTGTCCTTCCACGTAAACACAAAATTCAACTATTACTCACATAAGCAAGCACAATCAGAAGATCCCAAAATTAGGTGAGTAATCATATTGCCTGGTTTTACCATTATATCAGAAAGAACACTGAAGAGGGCAGAAAGACAATCTTGTGTTGCCTAGGCCACCCTGCCATCTCCAGGCTGTGCTACACCAGCACAATGAGTGGAAAGAGAATCCTAGGAGAGGAAGAGCGAAGTGATTGTGGACTTTACATAGAACCGCAGAGCTGCTCTGGCACAGGGGAAATAGCACAGGGAAGAATTCTGCTGGCGCCCATGGAGGGAGCATTTAGACTAGCCTGGGCAGAGAAACCCAACTTCCAGCTAGCCTCACCACCAGCTGACAAAAAGCAGCCCGGGGCCTGAACTAAACTCAGAAGGCTGTAGTCCTAGGGCAATTTCTCTCTCTCTCTCTCTACACACACACATACATACACACACACACACATATATTCTTTCTCTCTCTCTGTATTGGGGGTAGAAAGTTTATTCAAAGAATAAGATATTGGGGTAGAAAGTTTATTCAAAGAATATTGCCAAAGAACTTTGTGAACCTAGAAAAAGATATCAATATTCAGGTATAAGAGGGTCATAGAACACCAAATTGATTAAACCCAAAGAAGACTACTGTGAGGCATTTAATAATCAAGCTCCCAAAGATCACAGATAAAGATGGGGTCCTAAGGGAAGAAAGAAGAAAGAAAAAATAACATATAAAGGAGACTCCTCAGTGAAATCTCACAACCCAGAAGAGAGTGGCACAACATATTCAAAGTGCCAAAGGGAAAAAACCTTAAACCTAGAAAATTATACCCTTCAAAAATATCCCTTAGACATGAAGGAGAAATAAAGACTTTCCTATACAAACAGAAGCTGAAGGATTTCATTAACACAAAGAAATGCTAAAAGGAATTCTTTGATCTTACCCAACTATATTTTATCTACAAGAAACCATTCGTCTATAAAGATACACATAAACAGAAAAAAAAAAAGGATAGAAAAAGATACTCCATGCAACTGGAAACCAAAAAAGAGCAGGAATAGCTATATTTCTGATAGATAAGACAGATTTCAAGACAAAAATGCTAAAAATAGATAAAGTCATTATATAATAATAAAAGGCTCAATTCAGCAAGAGTATATAATAATTCTAAATATATATGCAGACAACACTGAAGCACCCAGATAGATAGACTGGGTGCTTCTATTGTATCGAGACAGACTGAACTACAATAATTGATGCAGACCTCAATATCCTACTTTCAGAATTGGACAGATTATTCAGACAGAAAATCAACAAAGAAATATCCAAGTTAAATTACACACTAGACCAAATAGGCTTAACACAGTTACAGAAAATGACTCAACTGCTACAGAATATACATTCTTTCCATCAATACATAGAACATTTCCAGAATAGACCATATCCTAAGCCACAAAAAGTCTCAGAAAATTCAAAAAGTAAAATTTACATCAACTTCCAATTTTTCTGACTACACTAGGATAAAACTAGAAATCAATAATAAGAGAAACCTCAGAAACTACATTTATGTAGTTTATGTATGTGCATGGAAATCTAAGAACATGTTCCCAACAACCAATGAGACAATGATAAAATTAACAAGGCAATTTAAAAAATCAAATAAAAATGAAAATACAACATACCAAAATCTATGGAATACAGAAAATGTTATACTAAGGAGGATGTTTATAACAATAGATGCCTAAATCAAAAAAGTGGAAAGATTTCAAATAAATAGCCTAATTATGTACCTTAAAAAACTAGAAAAGCAAGAATAGACCAAACCCAAATTTAGTGGAAGGAAAGAAATAATATGGATGTGAAAGTGAATGAAATTGAGACTAAAAAAAATACAGAAGATCAAAGGAATGAAGAGATAAAATAGACAAACTTTTAGTTGTACTAATTAAGAAAAAAGAAAGTAGACCCAAATAAATAAAATCAGAAACAAAAAAGAAGACATAACAACTAAGAGCACAGAAATATGAACATGTTCTTATCTTCTAAATTGGAAAATTTAGAAGAAATGGATAAATTCCTAGACACATACGACCTACCAAGACTGAGCCATGAAGAAAGAGAAAACATCAACAAACCACAATGAGTAAAGAGATTGAAGCTGTAATACAAAGTCTCCAATTAAGAAAAAGCCTGGGTCAGATGGCTTGACTAATGAATTCTACCAAACAAACATTTACAGAACAAATACCAGGTTCGGCACCTGTGGCTCAACGGGCTAAGGTGCCAGCCACGTAAACCTGAGCTGGCGGGTTCGAATCCGACCCGGGCCCACCAAACAACAATGATAGCTGCAACCAAAAAATGGCTGGGCGTTGTGGCAGGCGCCTGTAATCCAGCTACTTGGGAGGCAGAGGCAGGAGACTCGCTTGAGCCCAGGAATTGGAGGTTGCTGTGAGCTATGATGCCACAGCACTCTATCCAGGGTGACAGCTTGAGGCTCTGTCTTAAAAAAAAAAAAAAATACCAATCTTATTCAAATTCTTTAAGAAAAATAAAGAGGAAGGAGTTCTTCCAAACTTGTTCTATGAGGGCTCCCCTGATACCAAAAATAGACAAGGATACAACAAAGAAAGAAAATTGTAGGCCAATATCACTGATGAACATAAATGTAAAAGTCCTCAACAAAATACTAGTAAACCAAATACAACAACACATTAAAAACATCATTTACCAGCCAGGTACAGCTATAATCTCAGCTACTTGGTAGGCTGAGATAGGAGGATTGCTTGCAACATAGCAAGACCTCATCTCAAATGTAAAACAAGATCATTTACTATGATCAAGTGGGATTCATATCAGGGGTAAAAGGATGGTTTAACATATAAAAATCAATAAACAAAATATGCACATTAACAGACCCAAGAACAAAGACCACATGATCATTTTCAATAGATGTTGAAAGTATTCAAGGGGCATCCAAATTGGAGGGGAAGAAGTCAAATCAGTCTTGTTCACAGACAACATGATCTTATGCCTAGAAAAATCTAAAGACTCCATCAAAAAACTGTTAGAACTAAGAAACCAATTCAGTAAAGTTGCAACATACCAAACTCAGTAGCATTTATATACTTACGCCAATAGTGAACAACTGAAAAAGAGATGAAGAAAGCAATCCTATTTACAATAACTACAAAGAATAGAAATACCTAGAAATCAATTTAACCAAGGAAGTGAAAGATCTACATAAGGAAAACTATAAAAGCTGATGAAAAAATTTGAAGAGTATACAAAAAATGAAAAGATATGCCATGTTCATGGGACTAGAAGAATTAATATTGTGAAAATGACAGTATTGTTCAAAGAAATTTATAGATCAATGCAATCTCTACCGAAATGCCTATGACATTCCTCACAGAAATACAAAAAACAATTCTAAAATTGATATAGAACCACAATGGGCCCTGAATAACCAAAGCAACTCTTAGCAAAAACAATTAAGCTGGAGGTATTATACTACCTGACTCCAAATCATACTACACAGCTGTAGTAACCAAATCAGTATGGTACTGGCATAAAAAACAGACACAAAAGCCAATGAAACAGAATAAAGAACCATGCATTTACCATACATAAATCCATGCATTTACCACTAACTAATTTTTGACTAAGGCATTGTACATACAGCGGGGAAAGAATAGTCTCTTCAATAAATGGTGATGGGGAAACTGGGTAAACGCATGAAGAAGAGGAAACTACATCTCTACTTCTCACCTCATACAAAAATCTAATAAAAAATGGATAAAAATTTAAATCTAAGACCTGAAACAATGAAACTACTAGAAGGAAACATTGGAGAAATGCTAAAGGACCTGGGTCTGGGCAAAGATATTTTTGTGTAAGACCTCAAAAGCACAAGCTAACAAAGCAAAAAACATACAGATGGGATTTACATCAAGCTAAAAAGCTTTTACACAGCAAAGGAAAAAATTCACAAAGTGATGAGACAATGCACACAATGGGAGAAAATATTTGCAAATCACCCATTTGATCTAGATTAATAAGCATGATACATAAAAAAGCTCAAAAAATCAATAGCAAAAAAGAAATAACCAAATAATCTAGTCCAAAAATGGATAAAAGATCTGAATAGACAGTTCTCAAAAGAGAACATACAAAATGGTGAACAAATAAATGGAAAAATGCTCAACATTATTAGTCATCAGAGAAATGCAAATTAAAACCACAGGCAAGATGGCAGCTGAGTAACAGCTTCCTTGCAACTGGGCACAGTGAGACTGGGGAGAGAAAACTTCAGGCATCTTTGGCTGGCGGGATCTGCCCAGAAACATCTCTTTGGGGATGCAGGGAGACAGCGTGAGACTTCTGGACCCCCTGAGGAAGGCAAAAGCGGTGGAGATCTGGCAAGTGGAGATCTTGCGTGTGTTCGTTCGGTCTAATTCTGCTGGCAGCTGTGGGTGCAGCAGCAGAGAGATTGCAAACTGGAAAGGCCTTACCTGTGAGCTGTTTGGGTTTCCTTTGGACTTGATACTCAGTTGAAATGTCTTGGGAGAACTTGGGCAAGAGTGCGGACGTCTTTGAGTGTTGTCTGGGTCCCCAGACTGGGCCAGCGAGCCAGACAGAGATACCAGTGGTTGTGGGCTGTGTGGAGCCATTGTGGGAGAACTGCCCTGGCAAGCTCCACCCTTAGGGTTTCAGAATAAGCATCTGACGGCAGGGAGTAATCTAGTGACTGAGCAGCCTAAAGGCAGGGACTGAGATGCCTTGCAGCCTTAGGCCTCAGGGGCATAGGGTGAGACCGGTTTTGGCACACAGGGTAAGTGGATAGCCACTTAAGGAGTGATCTCAGCCACAAGCACTTTCCTGGGAAAGCCCAAGTTAGCAATTTCAAGTGCCTTCTAAGCAGGTTGAGGAGGATTTAAGCTCTCCACCCTGCAGGGTCTGAGAAATCATTAGAGGCCTCTGGTCACCATTTTGTACAGCCGTATCAACATTGTGACTAACATATCATACCCCTGAAGATGATCTCTTGCCCAGACAATATCAGCAAGATATATATACTGCTTTGCTTTTGGTTTTGTTTTGTTTTGTGTTTTTGTTTGTTTGTTTTTATTGTTTTTAATTTCAGCATTTTCCTTAAAGATTTTTCCTTTCTTTGTTCTTTCTTTTATTCCATTTTTCTAGTTTAAATATAATTTTCCATTGTTGCCTTTTTCAACAATTAGAACTTCAATTTTGCTAGTGTTTCTACCCATATTAGTTGTTTTTTTCCCCCTAATTTTATCCTGTAAAGGTTTTAGTTTGCTTGTTTTGGTTTGATTTATTGCATTTTTCTCTTTCCTCTCTACTTGGTGGAGGTGGGATACTGTGTTCACACAGGCTGGCAAAAAGCTGCTGACATAACCACCCAACCCGCACCCCCAGAGGTTGGGGGTTCTTAAGGTTGGGTCAAAGTACCCTACTGTACACCTATATTGCTCCCATCCCCCTCTTTCTGTGCCTCTCTTCTTTTGGTCGATAGTTGCTTCTACCCATCCACTCTCCTTTCTCCTTTTTCTTTCTTTCTTTCTTTCTTTTCTCTTTTTTTCTCTCTTTCTTTCTTTTTTCCTTTCTTGCTCTTCAATCTTCTCATCCTTCTGGTCCTGTAACAAAAGGACTCATCAAAACCCTAGTCCAGAGGCATGGCAACTTAAAGAACAGGAAGAAGTAAAAAGAAAATTAGGGCAAGGAACAGATAAAAGAAATCATTCATGAGGAAGAATCAGCAGAAAACTCCTGGCATCATGAAAAACCAGTCCA
>CAUYON010156411.1:0-25917 GCA_963573935.1 Arctocebus calabarensis
ATATAGTGATCAAGAAAATGCCATGAAGGCTATCTGTAACAGTACGATCAAAACATTTCTGAATGTATATGAATCGTGCCCTATGATTGCACCAATGTACAGAATTATGATTCAATAAAATTATAAAAAAAAAAAAAAGGACCATAAATTTATCACAATTCTTGACTTCCCTCCAACTTCCCAACCATTACTGTTGGCTCTACCTGAAAAATAAATCCAGACTCAGCCAGTCTTAAGACTCCCAGTACTACCTCCCTTGTCCACACCACTGCCATCGGCCCTCCAAACCTTAGGAAAAGTCCATCATCTTTTTTCTCTACATCAACCCTTGATCACCTCTTCCTCATACCAACGTCATTCTCAAACTCTTACAGCAGTTTCTAAAAATTTCATTTCTACTACATGCTACTGTAATCAACCTTGCCCATGCAGCAGCACCACCAGTGGCTTCTTATCCTCTTCCTTTTTTTAATTGTTTGGGATTCATTGAGAGTACATTGATTACAATTGTTAGGTAAAGTCCCTAAAGAATTAGGTTACACTGATTACAATTGTTAGGTAAAGTCCCTCTTATAATTGTGTCCCACCCCCAAGAGTCCCATCCACTGTGAGCCTCCCTCCCCCTTCCTCCTCCATTCTCCCTAATCCCTCATTCCCCTACCCCACCCCTTGTATTAGCGTGTCTGCTGCCTTCATATCAGAATTGAGTACATTGGATTCTTGCTTCTCCATTCTTGTGATGCTTTACTAAGAATAATGTGCTCCGCCTCCATCCAGGTTAATACAAAAAATGTAAAGTCTCCATCTTCTTTAATGGCTGAATAGTATTTCATAGTATAATATATATATATATCACAGTTTGTTAATCCATTCCTGGGTTGGTGGGAATTTAGGCTGTTTCCACATTTTGGCGATTTTAAATTGAGCTGTGGTAATCAGGCTAATGCAAATGTCCTTATGATAAAAGGATTTATTTTTTCTTCTGGATAGATGGCTAGTAGTGGGATTACAGGATCAAATGGGAGGTCTAATTTGAGTTCTTTGAGGATTTGCCATACTTTCTTCATAAAAGGTTGTATTAATTTGCAGGCCCACCAGCAGTGTAAACATGTTCCCTTCTCTCCACATCCATGCCAGCATCTGCAGCTTTGAGACTTTGTGATGTGGGCTATTCTCACATATAGTAGCCCAGGCTACTTCTCCAACTTCATTTTCTTATCCTCACTCCAGTCACACCATCCTCTTTGCATTTCCTTACACGTGCCAGGCAGGGCCTTGGCATCTATTGTTAATTAGATGACTAAATATAATGGGTCCCAGATGAACAAATGATAAAAGTGTGCCATGATCCAACATTTTTGATTTATCCAATTCTATGCACCTGTGACCCTATCAAGTTGATGAGGAAGAGGTGGTTTCTTCCTTTCAAAGAATTTTAGGGAACGTTTTACACATCTGGCTTGGGAACTATTTCATATTACATTTTAAACAGAATTATCTAATTGCCCAAGACGTAATCTTTCTGTAAAGCAATTAGGCAATCTACAGACATTAAGCATACATATATTATATAACATTCTCTAACCCCCAATTCCCAGCCCACTCACCCACCCCCACAATGAAGAAACGTATTTTTTGTATTAAATGCTTTTTTCTCAAGAAATGTAAAGTATTCTTGAGAAATGAATTCTTAATGAGATTTTGAATGATCATCTGAACTGGAAGAAATAACCCCTTTATCACAGCCAGCTCCTCCTGTTCTTTCAGGAAGAACTATGATTTCTGGCTTTTGACCAAGCATTTTATGGGCAGAAAATGGAAATTGAAGACAGGAGAACCATGATTTAAATCATGATCTGGCCTCTCAATTAAAACAATATTAAAAAGCAGTATAATTTTCCACCTCAGCCCATGTGTAAAACGGTTGCAGGATAAGTGAACTTTTTAACCAGAAAGCAAGAGAAAATACACTTTTAGCCCAGCATAGATTGCAGCACATACAGAAAGTCAAAAGAAACTCAGAAAAGGGGCAGAGGTGGGAGGGGAGAACAAGAAAGGTGGCTTGAAATGTGCTTCACCTGGAGTGGAATTTATTCCAGGTCCCCCAAAGAGTAAAAATCAGTGCTCTCAAGTCTAATCTACCAGAACTGCTCATGCTAAGCCAGCCAGGCCATGACGCCTTCGCTCCACATGGCTGCTCAGCCAGCAGTGGGAACTTGGGAACAGCTCCTCACACCTGCTCCCTAGTCCCAGGATCTCTGGGAGAACAGGGCTGTGATGGAGCCTCAGAGGTCCTTGAAACAAGTATCAGGAAGAGATTCTAGACCAGAAAGGTGGCACTTTAGAGGGGAGGGGGTGTGAGTAGTCTCCTATGAACAGCCACATTTCCACCACTCACAGGCAAGTTGATAAAAACCTTTTCTCTTTTCAAAGGACATCTTGACATTTTGTCAGTACTCTTGGTTTTTACTTAATGGCAGAAAAGGAGTGCTGGGTCCTGCCCCCCTTTCTGTACTTCCCGTGAAAAGAGGAGCATGCCTGCCTCTAGGGCTTTGAAGGTCAAGTGGGCCATTTAACAGGCAGGGCTGTGACAGGCAGATCTAGAAACCAACTGTGTCCAGCAGTCGCCTTTCGAGGACCAGTTTCGTGGAAGGCAATCTTTCCATGGATGGGGCATGGGGACGGTTCATCTGACAGGAGGCAGACTCAGGCAGTGATGCCAGTGATGGGGAGCGGTAGATGGACGGAGCTTTCCGCACTTACCTGCTGCTCACCTCCTCCTGTGCAGTCAGCACCACTCACTGGCCCGGGGGTGGAGAGAACTGAAGCATGTGACGACCCCTAATGATGATGATGACAACTGAAATAATGATGAGGGAGAGATATGTGTCAGGCACTTTGCTAAATACTTTGCAGGAATCATCTAAATTTAATTCTCATAAAAACTGTATGGGATAAATATTGCTATTACTGTCATCCCCAGGGATTCCCCTAGGCAAGCCTCCACAAGAGAACTCAGCTGACTCAGAGAAAGACCCTGAGCAAACGACCAGTTAGCCCATGCCTGGACTCCTGACTCACAGACACATTGAGAAGATAAATTCATGGTTTTTTAAGCCATTAAATACCTGTAATTTGTTATGAAGCAATAAAAAAGAAAAGCAATACAGAAGTGAAACATGTTCTAGAATCAATTTACTTACCATTTAGTGACTGATTTTTAAGTCCAACGTTTTTCACGCACCTTCAGTTCCCCCAAATCTGTCTTACCATGAATAGCAAACACTAATTCACATTTTCCCCTCCCTCTCTCTTTAACCACAGCCAAAGCAAACAGTCAGCAACAAAGAATAAGCTACATGTGGTCTTACAGGACCAAGAAAAGTATCCGCACTCATCTCCTATGAGTCTAGAAGACTGCTCCATTGGACAAGAGAATCAGAGCTCAGAGTTGGGGGGGAAGCTTTGCATCAGCACACTCCAGTCCCATGCTGTTTGCTATTTTGATTTCCTAGGGGAAAAAGAAAAAGTTCACAAGTGCACTCAATTGCTGTCAAATCAGCTGCCCTACTTGTGTCTCTCTGGAGCTGCTGCTGCTGCTGCTGGCTTTAGGCCTTGTTAGAGTAAATTGGCACTGTTTTCCCTGCTTGTCACCTCTATAGGCAAATGGAGTTCTCTTGGAAAGTAATTCAGCCACTTGTACAGTAATTTTGTAAGGTACAGACAAGGCCACATAGTTGCAAAGGCCATATTCCCAGCAACCCCATGATAGGAGATAGGATCCTTTTCTTCTTCCACGGGGCAGCACAAATACCTCAATTCCCCTCTGGGCAATTTCTATAATAGAAATATTGGCTAACATGGTATCATGCCTCCTCCGTCCACAGGCAACCGACTATGTTCTGCACATCACCAGGGTGAGGAGATGGTCCCAGAACGAGGTACATTTGGGGGCAAGATAAACAGAGACACATTTGCTGGGACCATAACAATAGCCCCCAAATTGGTACCAGTACTGCTTTCTGCAATCCCCACATTGAAATCAATGTGCTGAAAGTTGTCTTTCTAAATACAAATGTAATTGGGTCATGCAAATTCTCTGCCTCTCCACATCAAAGCAAACATTCTTGTAAGCCTTAAAATTCTTGTACGCCTTCTAGGTAAAATCCAGACTCTTGAAGATGATTTACAAGGTGTTCTATGATGCCCTCATCCCAGCACTTACTATTCAACTGATATTGAACTAACTTGCAATCCTCAAGCCTCACCATGATCAGCCTTACCTCTAAGCTATAAAGCAAACTGTTTCTTCCACTCAGAATATTCTCCTTCTACCCCCTTTACCTAATTAACTCTAAGCCATTTCCTCAAATCTCAGCATAGCGTCATTTCCCCCTAAAGTTCTCCCTGACCCCAGCCCATCCCAGTGGTGGGTTAGGACACCAAGCCAGATGCTTCCTTTCCTCCCCAGCCACTGAAGCACTCAGCATACTCTGAGGAGTCTCTCTTCCTCACCAGACTGGAAACTCATTGACTTTGTCCAGTTCACGGCTTCACTTCCATAACAGTATCTGTCAGAAAGCAGGCACTAAATAAATGTTGTTGGATAGAGGGGGAAAAGGGGTAAGTGAATGAAGTCATTCTTTCAAAAATATTTTTGCAAGAATTGTATTTGCATATTCAAGGCCACCCAAGGCCAAACATTAAACTTTCTAACCTCCTATATAACATCCATCACCACTCTGTAGCAGCCAGTCAGACAGAACCCTTTACTATTTTCTATCCATACTGCACACAATTCCACCTTTACATCTTTGTCCACACTGCTCCCTCGACTAGAACGCCCACACTCAGAACTGTCAAGACACTTCCTCTGTAAAGATTCACCTGGTTCCCCTGTTGCAGAATTAATTTGTTTTCCCCCTTGGCCCTGTCCTTCTGCCTTCTGCTTAGCACTTTGGGGTTTGGTCTTGGATTGCCTGTGTCTATCTCTTCAACTGAAATATAAATTCCCTAAAGACAACAACAGTCCTTATGTGCTTTCATCATAGACTCTAAAATGGGTTTAATCATCACAGAATCTAACATGGTTCTCAATAAGTATTTATAGTGTTATATAATGTAGAGTTCACTTTATGGAAGATAATTATGTGCTTTCATGTGGTTTCAGAATGAAAGAATATATCATAGCAATAATGATGCTTAAAATAATGATAAAAATGTAACATCTACTAGATATTAACTGCATATCACGCACCAAGCTCTTATTAAATATTTTGTAATAGTTACCTTTTCTGTTTAAAATTAAATGGCAGGTATTAGCATCATCTTACCTTACAGATGAGGAAAATGAAAATTAATTTATGTAAGCTGAAGAGATCACACAGTGATGAAATGACAAATCTAAGATTTGATCTCAAGCCAGTCTGGCCCCAGTGCCTAAACCTCTGCCACTAACACTCTGACTTGGTCACTCTGAGTGTACAGTATGACGCTAAATGTTTGCATCACTTCAACAGTGTGGGCCTATAAAGTGAAGGCTGGGTTGATGTGTTGTCTTTGTTTTTGTTTTTCTCTAAAGTCCTTTCATGACTGAAATGAACTAGGCCCACAAAGCTTCCTCCCAAAACTTTTTCCAGAATCAAGGTCATGCCTGCTGTGGCTTGCAGGCCACAAGCTATCTTTGGTCTTTTAGGGAGAGCTTCACACTCCAGCACAAATACCCCAGGCAATACTCATAAACTGGAGAGCATTAGTCTCTACTTCCCCACCAAGCCTCTATCTGACTTATACACTTCCACAGCCTCATACCTATGATAAACAAAGGCCTCTACACTTAAGGCAGCTGAAACATGAGGACAGACTCTGCAAGGGGAAGTTGAGGAATGAGAGGGAAGGCGATAGACCCTGCCATGGCAACAGCCGAGGGGTAAGGCATAGCATTTTATCCCATCCTGCTCAGGTATTTGTTAATTGCCTGGCACTTTACATTCATTATTGTATTCAATCCATACAACTACATATGATAAGTACTGTTGTTTATACCCAATGTAAAGATGGCAAAACTGACTCTTAAAGTGAGAAGAAATCAAACACAGACCTGTCTCACTGCAGGGCACACACTCCTGGCTATGCTGATACACTACTTCCAATATTTTTCTGTCTCTGTCCCTATCTTACACTGACAAGAATTACTCAAACTTGTATCTAAAGAGTTTGTTCAGAATCGTTCTTTTACTGCATAAGTGCTTAGATCAAAACTAAGACAGCACCCCTTGCACACCAACCCAAATAACTTCTCACTCTAGGGGTCTTCAAATTCCAAAGGTACTTTCCCAAGCATCTGAGTGTTTGTCCTAAATCCTGACCTATTTCTAACTTGTGTAATTACAGTCTTCCTAATTGCCCTTGGGTGTAATGCTGGGTGAAACCATCACACAGCCTGTCCTTGGCCACTGAGCAATATTGCTGAGCAGCCATTGCATCTGTTTCTACCCACCAGAGTGCTAGATTTATATCTAAAGTGAACGGATATATTCTTCCAGAGTTTCACAACTTAAACAACAGAAAATTGCCTGGGAGTTCTTTGAGGGGCAAAGGTCCCAAACTTTGAAGATGTGTACTCTTAAAGGATTGACCTAATCATCTGTAGCCTTGGAGAAAGATGATTGAATTATTACATTTTTTTTTAATTATTACATTTTTTAGAGACAAATAATTCCTTCGATGATGAGATAATCATACTTTCTCCTTTTGTGGGCTATTTCTACTATTTTCAAATTCTATCATCTCATCAAAGCTATTCTATCAATGGAAGGATAAAGCAAAATACTCAAGGCAAAAAAATAGTCCAGAGAATGAACCTTCTTCATTTATGGTGTCTAAATAAATGACAGGAGCCTCAGACGGGAGGTTAGACCCAAGGATTCTTTTAGCTAGAATTATTCCACATTCAATTCAGATCAGAAGCCAACCATAAAAAAATAATCAGGTCTAGAGGTCTTCAGATATACTGAAATAGTGATAATATTAGCAACTAACATTTATTGGGTGCTATGTAACAAGCATTTTACACGCATTATTTTGTTAAAAGCTCATAAAAATCTAATGAGGTAGATACTACCATTCCTTCCATGTCACAAACAGAACCATTGAAAGGTCAAGCTATTTTTCCAGTGCCCCCAGCCTGGCAAATGGTAGAACTAGGACTCAACTCCAAGTATCTCCAACTCTAGGAGACCCCCCCTCATTCCTATACTATGCAATGTCCATATATTTTCAATACTGTATTGTTTCCTTGAAAAAATCTCAAGGTCTTACCCACAATTGGGCTGCCTCTCTGTCAAAGAAAGCAGTTCCTAAAGCCAGGCACAGTGACTCACACTTGTAATCCTATCACTCTGGGAGGCTGAGGAGGGTGGATTGCTTGACCTCAGGAGTTCAAGACCAGCCTGAGCAAAAACAAGACCACGTCTCTACTAAAAATGAAAAGGCTAGCTGGGCATTGTGGTGGGCACCTATAGTCCCAGCTACTCAGGAGGTTAAGGCAAGAGCTTGAAGTAGCTGTGAGCTATGATGCCACAGCACTCAACCCAAGGTGACAGAGTGAAACTTTATAATAAATAAATAATTAATTAAAATAGCAGTTCCCAGAATTGAATCACACATGGGTAAGAAATAATGGCTGGCTCAATCTGATTAGATACCACAGAGTGTTGATGGATGTTGTATAAGAGGTCGGAATATTGGGTTAATGTTTAATCCCAGGTGGCCTTGAATATACAAATATAATTTTTTTTAAAAGTATCTTTTGAAAGAATGGCTTCATTCATTTATCTCTCTTCCTTTATTCAACAACTTTTATTTAGTACCTATTTTCTGCTAGATATTATTAGGGAAGTGAAGGAAACTTTATGAACATGACATGAATAATGAATAACCAATTGGAAGAGAAACCTAGGGTAAGAAGAAGATGCATAGGAGAGGATTTGGCACTTTTTTCTTTTGATAAGAGAATGGAAAGAACCACAGAAGTCATCAGCTCCAAGTATCTCTTTGAACAGATGGGAAGGAGAAAAGTGACTTTTTCAAAGTCTCAGTGCTGCTTTATTGATTCAAATATGAAAACGTTCTTAACATACTTCAAGATTACCAACCTCCCATTGCTAGTATTATTAACATTAGTACTACTACTGTGAAAGCCTGTAAGGTACTTGGCTTAAGCTGCTGCATGCTGAGTGCCCACTAAATGGACAATAGGATGTACTCTGGCACGTCCACTTTATTTATGTGATGATGTATCTACCACAATGGCATAGTCAAAATATTTTAGGTACAAAAGATAACATTTGACCAAAACAACAATAAACAAACAAGCAAGAGATAAATGAAAATCAGATAATGAAAATTAATCCACAGCAGATCCAGATTATTATAGGTATAACAGTTACAATTAATATGTTTAAGGAATTAAAAGAAAAGATGGAGAATTTTGACAAAAAAACTGAAACTATGAAAATAAATAAATTAATTAAATTTGGAGGCTCCAAAATGCAACAACTGAAATAAATAATTAAGTGGACAGGTTAAACAGCAACTTAGTGAACTGGAGGATAGGAAGGAAGAAAATACCCAACTCAAGGAAGGAGAAAGAAAAGAATGGAAAAAAAAGAAGAGTACAGATTGTCCCAAGCTTCTCATAGGGTAAGATTACATCTTGATTTACTCATCATAAGATGAAAACATCCTAAGTTGAAAAGGCATTTAATACACTTTTCAAACATCACGGCTTAGCCTAACTTAAAGGAGCTCAGAATACTTCCATTATCCTGCAGTTGAGCAAAGTTGTTTAACACAAAGCCAATTTTATAAGAAAATATTGAATATCTCAAGTAATCTAATAAATTCAGTCATCCTTCAGTATCTGTGGGATATTATTCTAGTTCACACACATACACTAAAATTTGTGGATGTTCAAATCCCTTATATGAAATGGCATTCTATTTGCATATAACCTGTACATATCATCCTGTATATTTTAAATCATCTCAAGATTTCTTAAAATATCTAACACAATATAAATGCTATGTAAAAGTTGTTACTTTTTCATTTTGTGTTACTTTTTATTGTTGTATAGTTATTTTTTATTTTTTCAAAGATATATTTTATGGCAGGGTTTTTTGTTTTGGTTTGGGTTTTTTTTGAGACAGAGTCTCACTATGTCTCCCCCGGTAGAGTGCCGTGGCATCACAGCTCACAGCAACCTCGAACTCTTGGGCTTAAGTGATTCTCTTGCCTCACCCTCCCAAGTAGCTGGGACTACAGACATCCACAACAATGCCCAGCTATGATGTTGTTGTTGTTGTTGTTGTTGTTTGGCAGGCCTGGGCTCGGTACATGTGGCCAACGCCCTAGCCACTGAGCTACAGGCACCTAGCCATATATATTGTTTTGCAGTTGATTGATTACATGGAAGTGGAAGTCACAGTTACAGAGGGCTGATTTCAACAAAGGAATAAGGTAGAAGTGACTGTATATACATGGGATAATGGGGGGGGCACTTTGTTGTCTCAGGATAAAAGGTGCTTTGATGATAGGACTGTTGCCTTCAACCATAATTTTTAAATGTATTATCCAGTTTTTTAGTTGTATTTATCCAGATTTTTGGTCAGGAACAACTTGGTTCAGCATTACCAGAGCAGAATTTCTCTAAGATGAATATCGAGCATATCCAACAACTTATATTTATGTCTTGATTAACCCCAACATATTATTTGAAAGTTGTAAAAATCAGCTATTTTCACATGATACAACAGGCAAACAGAAAAAAACTTAATTTTATCTATGTTGATATGGAGGCTCTTCACAGGAAAAAGCATAGCACTTGAAATTTATCATGTCTTAGTTTTTAACTTATTTGCTATGATACCCCAGGAAAATGACCTGGACTATGTGCCCTTCATCTCCTTATGTAACATAAGGATAATAGCTCTACTCTACCTATCTCACAGGTTAATTTGGAATATTAATTACGACACATTGACATGACCCATGGTCGGTACTCAATAAGTACATGTTTAATTATAATTATTAGAAATAAGAGAGTATTTATCATTCCTCTTACTATTCAAAAGCTCATTGCCAGACCTGCTGGAAGAAAAGGGGTCTTACAGACAATAATAATGGCTGATTCAATAGAACGATCCAGCATGCCTACAAGGGCTCAGTATTAGTGCAGGAATTCTGGTGCATAACTATGCTATTCTTTCCCTTTCAATTGTGAATTTTGTTAAAATAAGCAGTGTAAAAAGGAAAATTTCTCAATAAAGAAAAAAGGGCAAGCTCAGCCTAGAAATTACTGGACAACTCCACCTTTTGTTCTTATCAAGGATACACGAGCTGAAAATGAAATGAGCTCTTAAGAGCTGATGGACACATCAGGCACAAACTCTGGACTCTGAAAATGTTGACTCTGCCTTGGGAACAGAACATCCAAGGTTATGTCTCCAAAAGGGAGATATAGATTTAAAAGTTCTTTTTTTTTTTTCTTTGCTCTTGAATTTTCTATGCTAATGTCTATGATATGTTAAACACCCTACATACATAATCTTTCTGTAAAATCTCAATAATCAAGGTACCTTATTCCTCCATCTCCTTCTAGCAATACATTCTACAAGTCATATAACAGGCTTGTAGATGTCATGCAACATGCCAAAGTCATATGGCCAGGATGCAGGCAGCTCAGTTAACACTGCTGAATACCTACTGTGTTTGGCACTGAGGCTACACAGCAGTGGACAAGGCATGTCTCTGCAAAAGAGGCAAGTTAAGGAGGGAAAGTACAGAGAAGGCGTTCCTGAGACTTAGGTGCTCTAAAAACATTCCTTTTATTATACGATGTTGACGTGACAATTGTTAGGACTCTGAAGAAAAAAAACTGTTTAAAAAAAAGTGAATTCAATATCATAAGACAGAGAAACTGGGGTCAAAGGGCAACCCATGCTCCTAGGTGAGCCCCTCCTGATTCACACTCAGCTCCACACTTCCCGGAGCATGCATTTTCACGGAGGTACAAAAGAATGAGTAAATCAATAAATAAGCCAGGTATCCCTTCTCTAAATTCTTAATAACAGAAGCCATCCCAGTTTCACAGGGAATGGCAATACATGTATGCCCAGTAAGAAAACTCATTTCCCTGCCTCCCTTGCAGCCGGAGGGAGCAGCACCACACACTTCTGAGCAGAACTGAAAGGTAAGAGGAAGTTGCTGACATGGGCTCTCAGGAAAGCTCTTTAAAGGGGCTGTAACCAGCTGGCAATGCTCTTTGCCCTTCTGCCTTCTTGCCTGAAACACAGGGGCCCTGCCTTGAGGTAGAGCAGCTGCCTGTGAGCTTGAGGCTAGACATGGCCACAACCTAAGGAGGTGGAGGCAGAGGGTGGGAGGAGTCAGGCCCCTCATAATGTACCAGCTCCAGACAGTCTGCCCAGACTTTTCATTTAGCAAGAAAAATAAAACCCTTCTCTTACTTAAAAAATAAATAAATAAATAAAAATTAAAAAAATAAATAAATAAATAAGCCAAATACTTACAGATTAGGTGCTAAAAAGAAAATAAAGCAGAGCAGTGGGATAAGGGATATCCAGGAGGAGGAAGTGTAGACAATGTTTCTGAAGGGCCTCCATGAAGATATGGTGCTGAAGATGGGACATTGGAGGGGAAGCATTAGTACTTGAAGTAGAAAGAGCTCAGCTAGCCGAGGACCTGAGCCTGCAACAGCAGAGGGAGCCCAGAGGAGTCTTACCGGAGAGGAGGCTGGAGTGAGAGGAGCACTGGATCACGTGAGAGGAGCACTGGATCACGTGAGAGGTGGAAATGCTGTGGCAACAGACTCGACAATCGCCCAGCTGGTACCCATTTCACTCTCCACCTGACAATAACATATGGTTATTCCCTAGATCCCAGGTACTGGGGCAGAATGAAAGCCAGTACCATGATCTCATTGATTCCTGAAACTCGTTCCTCTGCCCCTCGGTTCACAATTAGAAACTTCCTCATTCCCATCTCACCCCTCCATACCTATGTGCACATTTTTTCTCACCACACCACTCTATAATTCTGTGTTAAGGCACAGCCCACAAAAACCGCCACAGTGCCTTACCCACAGTAAGTACCCAACAAATGCTAGTTAAGGTGAAGCTGGAAAGTTTGAATAGTCAAAACTTCAGGCTAGTCAGAGACAAAAGGAAAATGACTCTCCTAACTCATAATTAGGGGCTGGGGGAGGCATGGTGGGAGGCACTGATAGGACTCCCCTGCCACCGTCTTTCCATTGCCTCTACAGTCACTTCACTTAACCTTTGGTGGAGAGGTACAGACTTCAGAATGTGGCCCCTGGTCACCGAGCCTCATGTAAATGCAATATTCATTTTTTTTCTTTTATAGAGAGTAACTCAAATAAAAAAGAAAAACAGTATCTTTAAATTATGTGTCTCAGTAACAGTAAGAAGAGAAAATGATGGTTGCCATATTTTGGAGTACGCCAGGCGGGTGTCTCCGGCAGCATTTGGGAGCATCTCTAACAATCATAGCCCGAGAGAGCTGCAAAAGATATCTGCAGGTTGGAACTTTTAATACTTTCTCAGTTAGTGTTTTTATCAGGAGCTGGCACATTTTCCCAAAGAAGGAAGAAAAATAAAAGACTTTTGGCTTTGGAATGTCCTGCTACCACACTGCAAGAAAGAAAATTCCAATTGTTTTCGAGTCAAACTGTCAAGGAACTAAATCACAATGTGTTGATAACATTGTGCTAATCTCTACATTTGAATTAACACACACACACACCATCTCACCTCTACCTGTTTCTAGTATTCAAAGCATCACTATCTATCTCAGTCTGGAGAGGCTGAGGGCCGTTTCCTGAAAAGGTGAAGGTTGATCTGACTTCCTGAAGGACAGCAAGAGTCCTGAAGATAAAAAAGGAGCTGTCCTGAATAACCTGATAACAACTTCATGGAACATTGCAACTGAATTCTTACCAGTTTTTTTGTTTTATTGTATATTTAGTATCAAAGTACAGTGGGTCCAGGTGGGAAGTGATAGAAAAGGGTGGCTGGAAGGCACTTAATGTCTAAACAAGAGCTACAAAATGCTAATAAAATGATAATGACCCCAGCAATAGTAATAGTAGTTGCTGTATATTGAGCTACTATAACAGACACAGTGACAAGCATTTTACACATGTCATTTTCATCTCTGCTTACGATCAGAGGATCCTTAGAATTCCATGAGGAAAAATGGCAGTGTACAAATGGATTAAACATTTTTCTGAGGAAAGAAAGCATCACTGATAAAGAGAGGTCAGGGCAGCTAGTATCAAGTATAACTGACAAAAATATTGCAAAAATTTGTGGACTTGTGAGTCAAAATTGTCAGCTGATTGCAAGAAGCACAGCAGACCAAGTACATACTGATAGAGGAACAGTCAGGAAAATCTTAACTGAAAAGCTGAGCATGAGTAAGGCATGTGCAAATATGGCCCCCTAGGAACACACCCATGAAAAACTCAAAGGAGAGTCAAAGTTTGCCAAGACCTTTTGAAGAGGCAAGACATTGTTTCCAGCCATGTTATCACTGATAGGGCTGTATAAAAAAAACACGAAAACACCCTGAATTTTTGCCAACAACCCATGGCTCTGGCTTTACAATACTGCACCAGTTCTCACCTGTTGCAATCTGTGAGGGAGTTCTGAGCCAGTAAACAAAAACTGTATTGGCACACCCTCCCTATTCACCTGATTTGGTCCCCAATATCTTTTTTCCTTACCCCAAGATAAAGAAAATATTGAAGGGAAGGCATTTGATGACATTCATGTGCTCTGATGGCCATTCCAGAAAAAGAGTTTAATAATTGCTTTGTAGGGTGGACTAGTTGCTGGCATCATTGCATAGCTTCCCAAGGGGAGTAATTCAAAACTGAGAGTAGTGATATTCAGCAATGAGGTAGGTAGCACTCTTTCTAGGATGAGTTCATGAACTTAACTGTTAGACCTTGCAGAAGCTAAGTCTCTTACCAATGGATTCATAGTTAATAGTGAACAAGGCCAGGAATTATCTCCTTGGAAGTGTTCTAAAATTTCTCTTTGATCTTTCTAAATAAAATCTCTTTTTGTTACCCTGAAGAAAAAAAAAAAAGGCCAGGAATGACACAGATTTCTCTGGAAAACAGAGTAGTGATTAAGAGCATGGACTTTGGAGTCAATGGCAGAGACATCCAGGGAGACATGCCTCCCGTAAAGGTTTCATGTGTCTTTTCTAATTAATAGAGGTGTTGAATTGCATCATCTCTATAGCCCCTTCCAACTCAGGGCTTCAAAGTCTCCACGAGACAGCCCGCAGCAGGACCACACTGCTCTGGACCGCTCTGCCTGTTCTGATCCTCCTACATTAGCTCCCAGCCCACTCTCCTAATTCTCTAGACATAATAAAGCCCAAAAGTGAATCCAAGAATACCATAATTTTGATGCCTGCCCCCACCAGCACTCAAGCCTCATGTTGAAGTTTGATGCCATTGTTAAAGGTGGGGGCCTTTAACAAGTGGGAGGTGTTTGAGGTGTTTGAGTCACAGGGGTGCATCCCTCACGACTGGATTAATGCCCCCTGGGCGAGTGCGTTCTCACTGTATTAGCTGCCTAGACAGCTGGTTGTTATAATAAAATGGGCTTGGCCCCTCCCCTCTGGCTCTCTCACTCCCACTGTCATCAGGCACTCTCAGGACTCACCGGCTGCCCTTCACCTTCAGTCATGAGTGGAAGCAGCCTGAGGCCCTCACCATGAGGCAGATGTCCAATGATGGGCTTTTCCAGACATCAGAAAGGTGAAACTAATAAACTTTTTTCTTTATAAATTGCCCAGCCTCAGGTATTCCTTTCTTACAACACTATGGACTAAGACAAAGAAGAAAGCTTATTGCCATATCCCATTTCTCACAGGGAAGACTGAGAAAACACGTACTCACTCGGTGACTCCCACACTAACAGCTCTCCTTTCTACATCACCAAAAAGACCCTTAACCTAAAGAATTAATGGATGCCAGAACCAGCATCAGGCCAATTGGGGTGCCAATGGGATTCTGCATAATTTAGTGTTATACTGTCAAGTATAACATATCTTTGGGCAACAGCCTAAGTTTCCTTTGAACAATGTGAATCTTCAGAAGGGGAGAAATGAACAGTGTCAAAAGTACTATGAAGGCGATATAAAAAATGCACGTGAACAGTTTGAATAAATTGTCTGAAAAAATATAAAAGAGGGGGAAAGGCAATATCTCCAAATTAGATATTGCCTCTCGGTATACATATAAAATAAATATTCTTTATAGATTGGTAACTAGAGTATTTCATCTACAGACTTAAAAGTATGTATGTTCAACTGAACCCAGAAACTTTTTTCAAATCTTATTCTTTTTGGAGAAAAGGCAGGATCACCCAACTCAACATTGCCTTATTTGAGGGGCAGGTGAGAGTAAATAGCAGGAGCTAACCTCAATCTTGTTCTTTAAGTTATGAAACATTCTTGAGTGCTTCCTAATGCCAGGCATCAAGCTAGTCTTTTGGAAAAGGTTCCAAAAAACTCTAATACAGTGATTTTCAACAAATGTTTAAATAAAAGATTACTGCCGCCTTAACTTTGCCTTTCTTATATGTAAACGAGACCTGGATTTTTCTCATGTTTTAGTAAATATACAGTCTTTTTTGGCACCAGTCGAATGGCACGCTACATATCTTTTATTTTATCCAAGTCTTAACCAACTCCATGAAGCACTGCATGGCTCACTTCACTCTAATTTGAACAGACATGGCTTACCCCACATGAAGCCACAGTTAAAGTAAAAATCAGTTCACTCAATATTATTGATCATCATTTGACAGCCAGCTCACTTCTGCTAGGATGCTGCTTGAGAGCCATGGCTCTGTTCAGTGTTCAGATGACAGAATGGACCCCATCACTCTCTGACTGTAAGGGAGCCCCTGTGACCAAAAGGCCTTCCTCCGCTGGCCTGTCACACTGCCTGAGATTCACATCATGGACATAATGCCAAGACATGAAAAATATGCAAGCCATCAGAAACAAAGCTTTATTCTTGCAAGTGCCATTTAGAAGAGAAAATACATTAGGTACCTGAGAATAGCTTACTCTAAATGGTATGTACTCAACGCACTAAGAGCAAAGACTCTGAAGGAATGTGACCCAGGATGAGTCACATTTCTAGGGGAGTTAGAAAAGGGATAAATAATATAAGAAACAGCTTATATTTTCTCAAGAAAAGAATCCCTTCCCTAAAGGTAGCAAACATGTCAGAACAGTGTCGAGAACAGAGCATGGCCAAAGGAGAGATGAGCAATCCTGAACTGGCACTTTCTGACTTCATAGTTACGTTCAAGGGTGCCTAAGCCAGATACATAAGCAGGATTCTGTTTGCAGATCATTTTTTTCCCAGCTACAATTTTATACCTCTGGGTCCAATGCAAACACTGTCTGGAACAATATCCCACTGTGAATAAATCCTGACAGCTGCTGCTCTTTAGCCTACTGTCATGCTGCTAAAATATCAAACAAAGAGGACCAATGATCCAACCTTTCCTATATCTATTGGCCATGGTGTCTTTAGCAACATAGAATGGAATCATAGAGAAAACCAGGGAGATGTGAGATCAAAGGAAAAAAGTGATTAAATAAGATTTAATTAACATAAGGGAAAAATTATTCTCCCAAATGTCATCTTGGAAGCTCATTTTGACCTAAAGACATTGCTTTTCTGATGCATTCTGTTTCCTGGCTCTTCTCCCACATCCTTAAATCCTGTTCAGTACTTGCTAGATTAAAGTGTAGGGAGAAAGAAAAGGGCACTTGGTCTTTGGTAAGCATCTATGCTATCTTTGCTATGGTTTGAATGTCTTCTCCAAAACTCATAGTGAAACTTAAGCCCCAATTAGAAGGTGGAGTCTTTAAGACTCATTAATGGATTAATGGATTAGGGAGTTGTCATGGAAGAGAACTGGTAGCTGTATAAGAATAGAGAGACTTGAGTGGCCTGCGAACAGACTCAGACCCTTCACTATGTGATTCCCTGAGCCACCACAGGACTCTTCAGAGGGTCTCCACCAGCAAGAAGTCACCTCACAGATGTAGCCACTTAACATTGAACTTCTCAGCCTCCAAAAGTGTGAGGAATAAATTCCTTTTCTTTATAAATTTTCCAGTTTCAAGTATTCTGCTATAAGCAACAGAAAACAGACTAAGACAATCTCAAAGCCAGAAACGGCCGATTCTATACCTGTAAACTGTGATGAAATCTAATAGAATGGCTTCCAAGTCTCCAGGAATTCCAAATCTGGTCTTCAGGAGAAAGGAGAAACAGCATCAGCAAATCTATAAATATGCCACATGCTGAGGGAAGTGCAGCAAATGAAGAAGCCATGGATCATTTTCTTAAAGCATCAACAATCAAGGATGACAAATGTGTGGCACACAGGCCTCTCCTCACCTCACCTGCACCGCGACAGACATCCCTATTGATCTTGGTGTCTGCTCCTGCTGAGCTCACGTGCAACCTCAAAATCCTTTCCAACACAGCACTTCAATAGCTGCTATCAATCTTCTAGAGTTAGTACATGATTTGAAATGTATTTGCCATCTCTGGTCACAGCCGAAGAAACACTGTAACAGCACTTTACCAAATATTATTGTGAAAAGTCCAGTTGCCCGGTACAGTGGTGAGGGAGTCAGGATTCAGAGGGAAGCTGATGGAGGAGAAGGGACTTAAGCTGTGGACAGTCACATAGAGGCAGACTAAACTTGTTCACCTGCCACAGGATGTAATAATGTTCGGGAGACCAAGGCAAGGAACTAAAAGGAAGATCCATGTTTTCTTCAAAAGCCTCCCAGGCTCTTCCTGACGCGGGGCAGGCACTCCCCAGCCCAGGCCAGCTCCGCTGCCTCTCCCCTCTCCCCAACTGACAGCAGGCTGAGTTACCCATAAAAAGCAGCAGAGCACACCTCAGTGACCCCCAAATCTCAGTCTTTCATGAACCAGCTTACCTATTTTTGCCATATCTGTGTGCCACATTATTATTCCATACTTCATATCCTATTTAAATTGAATGACTTTAATTTACATAAATGCACTTTGAAATAGAAATACTGCATCACCACTAGTAGAAAAAGCAATCTCACTTGCCCACATTAATTTAAGAAATATTTAATTTCAAAAAGCATTTGTTTATGCATTCCCTAAAATACTCTCACGTTCCTTGTCCACATACCTCTATTACCATGTACCATCTCCGCTTTGTTGGCTAGGAGAATGTGCTTTGAAGCAAGTAGACCTGAATGTTAAACCCAGCTCTATTGCTTAGTGTTGGAGAGGCCTTGGGCAAGTTAACTGGAATCACTGAATTTCCTCATCTATAAATAGGTGTAAGTAGGTAAGTAATAGAATCCGACACTTAGTGTTATTTTGAAGATTAATTGAGAAAATTCTTTTTTTTTTTAAGAGACTTACAGGCCATCCCATCTCATCCTTAGGGACATCTGTTCCATCTCAAGCCATTTTCCACACCATAAACTATTGTGGTAACATAAACAGCATTGGCTTAGAAATCAAACAGATGTGTGATTAAATCTAGGTTTCATCTCTTGCTAAATGTATAACCAGGGCAAGTTACTTCTTTTTTTTATTTTTTATTTTTTTATTTTTAGGAGAATTTATTTCAGATTAATGTGAGGGTACAAACAACCGAGTCAAAATATTTGATTTTGTTAAGTAGAGTTCATCTTGTGGTTATGTCCCACACACAAAAGGTATACCAACCCCCCCTTCCATGCCCACTCAATGAGAGCACCCTAACCCCCTTCCCTCACTCATTACCCATCCCCTCAACTTGAAATGAGTTTTTCTCCTATTTTTGACATGTATTGGATTGCCTACTGGAAAGTTACCTCATTATATCCTCTGTTACTTTGTAAAATGAAGGAAATATTGCTAAGTACCTCTCATGACTGGAGAATATCAATGAGATCACACAGGGGAAATGCCAGCAAGTTGTTGCTTGATAGATGACTATTCTCTTTACATAGAGAGTTTTCCTCTCCAAGTCTCTGAAAGCCCAGGAACCAGGCTTTTGAAGTTTGAAGTCTCCAGTCATTTATCTGCTTTAGTCTTATTTTCTTTATTGTAAACCACTGGATTCCCTAAAATAATTGTACATTTTCCTTTCTCTTAGAGTAAAAACAAGATGGGAGTAAGAGGTGGAATAAAGGAAGCCTTTATAAAATTCTAAACCTTAGCCCTAAAGAACCAGGTTCCTTCCTGTGTCGTTTCTGGGACCCTCCAAATGAGGAATTTCTCCTCTTTAATTAACATGCCAATTTGATGTAATAGTAAAGATCCTTAGGACACTTTTCTTCAAAGTCATTCAGCTTCCTGCTTTTTGAATCTCTTTTGATGGTAAAAGGACCTCATCTACCCAACAGTGTCCTTTCCCCAGTGAAAGCTGTCACTGTAGCCTTTAACCCAATGGGCCTCGAGGTGGCTCTAGGAAAACAGCTTTGACAGGTGGATGAAAGAGCTTTGTCTCCATTTATTCCTTTGTCTTTCAGTTTAGCACTCCCTCTCCAGCAGTAACTCCAGAACGGCTTTGCTGAAGTAGACTCAGGCCACTAGGAATGGTCCTGAGACCCATAGCTCATTTCACAGAGGCTGCCAAGGAGCTGTCAGAAGGTGGTTCTTACAGCCACAGGTCAGATTTAAAGCTGTGACCTCAAGGAAATTCACATGCTTCACATCCCATTAAAAGCATCCTGAGCTAGGCACAGGCCCCCATGGAGTCCTTCAACCTTGTTTTGGTTCCTGGGCCCGGGCTGTTGTTTGCACTGAGAGAAGAGGAAAAGTTTCAGTCTCTCTTAGAGTCTGAGATTTCACTCAAAATAGTTTTTCCTGCTCAGCAAACCACTCATCCATTTACTTCTACAAGTTAAAAAAGGAGTTTTAGCTCTACAAGACAACCCAAGACCCTAAGTAAGAGTCAACCCGAGAGTACTTGCATCCCATTATAGATCTATATTAACTACTTATTGAATAGTGTGGAAGAACAGGGAGATTTTAAGCCAAGAGGCAGCATGGACAAATAATTGGTAATGGCTGTCCAGAACATTGTGTTGAGAATGCAAAATTGGGAAGGAGGCTGGGTAATTAGCAACATCTGCCTTAGATAAAGGAGTGGGGAAAGATAGCAAGTATGCCATATATTTACTGCCTTTGTGAAATCATTGCTTAACTGAGCCATTGCCATAGCTTCCAGGTCAACTTTCCTGCATCTAGGCCTCCATATCTCAATCTTTTGCCATCACAGTCAGTCAGCCAACATGCACATGTAATCACATCATCTCTCCTGCATCTCAAACCGCCCAGGATCCCTCACTTGGTATACAATACCTTGTATGAGACTGGGCTCTAGCTCATCTCTCCAGCCACTTCTCTTATCACTCCCTCCACAACATTATGGCTGGTCACCCTAAATTTCTCACCCTCCCTCAAATGTCCCTTTCTTTTGGACATGCTGTACTTCTCTGAAATGGCTTTCCCTACCTTACTCCACTTAATGAAATTCTGTATCTCCTTCAGAGCTCAATTGAAATGGCACCCCATAGTCTCTCCATCCTCCACTTTTGTTCCTATGACTGTCATGATACTTTATATCATCTTCTTATTAAGAAAAATCATTTTGCTGCATGTGATAGAAACTAATTCAAATTGGCTTAAGAAAAAAGAAAAATAGCAAACTAATTTTTTTTTAAAGAATGTACTATTTACTCCCTCATGTTAACAAAATATTTGGAGAGTCTTCAGGCATAACTGGATTAAGGTGTTCAATCACGGTAGCCAAGAGGACAGAATTTTCTGATTGTTCATGTGTGAGTTAAGATTCTACTCTCAAAGCAGGAGGGGTAACTCATCTCCATGCAAACCTTATAGATGGACAGTGAGAAATAATGAGTTCAGCAAATGAAGATCCAGGGCTTTTTTCCTAGAAAAATGAGTCTATTTCAGGCAAGGAAAATATACCAACTGTATAAAATGAAGAATTTTGAGTTTACATGTCTCAAAAAGAAGAATTTTGAGTTTACATGTCTCTTTTCCCCACCAAACTAAGCCTATCTCTCTCATTCGTGGTACCCAAGGACAGAGGCCACAAGGACAATATAAGAACAGGCATTTTTCCTTAGCAATTTGGGAGGGTATGGAAGATCCATTCGGCCCCCTGAGAACATGGTTATTAATTGTCCATGTTTACTGAATATTTCCTCATTCCGTGAAGCAATTTATGAATCTTGGTGCAGCTTGCAAAGACAAGCATTTCTTGAGTCCTTACTTGACAAGCACAGAAGGAAATTTATGTGGTGTTCTGTAATATGTATTATGTTTACTAACTAATGAAATTCATTCCAGTTTTTATGTTTATTTATAGCACAGTGATTCAGAACTGTTCCAGTCATTAGAGAATGGCTTATATGTGACCAATTTAAAATATTTAAAACCTCTTATTGTAGTGACAAAAGATAAGGGGGTTGAAATGAATAAGGAAAGAGCCATTTTTGTTACTGACAAAGAAAAAAAGGAAGTGAGAAATCTCTAGTGAATATAGATATATATGCATTGCACTTGGACTTCTATTTGAAATCATATTTGATTTTTAAGTCTCAATATGCAAGGAAAATCCCTAGTCACTTCTGACTAATCCCTGAAAAGTCTAAGAAGATTGTATGAATGTTAGCCTTTGAATTAATACTTTAGTGGGTTTTTTTCTCACTCTGTAACTCCCCAAAGTCTCCCATTCTGTGCCTGATATAGTAGGAAACACATTGGCTTTATAGATTTAAAGACCTTCATTCAATTTCAGCCTGTAATAATCTGGCTCTATTGTCAAGAAGAAGCAACTCGCTCAAGAGTATTTGTCTTTCATGAAAAAATACACAATGACATTGATTCCAAAGTGGAAATATGGAATTATACATACATTTATTTAACAAACTTGTAATGTTTACATTGTTCCAGGCATTGTTCTAGGTGCTTTATAGATATATACTCTTTTAATCCTCTCAACGACCCCTTGATGTAGGATGTAATACTATTGCCATCATACAGGTGAGGACACTGAGACACAAGGCAATAAGTAACTTGCCTACTACTGCATCATCGGTGAGAGGCAGAGTCATCAATAGGGCACAGGCATTTGACACTAAGTCTCTGCTTTTCACTATGCAATATCATGCTTCCTACTATGTTGAATTCTTTATTCAACATTGTAACTTTAGAGTAAGAGGTCTAGGTTCAACTCCATCTCTACTACCCACCTACCAGTGACTTAGAAACATTCCTCAGTATGCATCTATTACATGAAGATAATGATATTGTATGAATCCCCCAGCACCATACCTTCTACTCAAATGTTTGCTTTCTTCCTGCAGACACAATAAGCCAATTGCAGATAGGCTTAGCATCTAACTCCAGCTACTAGGTGTGCATAGTTTTTAAAAATGCAATTCTAGAAACCAGCCAGTAAGTTCAGATAGAGACAGAAAAAAAAATCAGGCTTGATGCTAAAAAGCAAATTTTAGCTTTGAATCATCCAATCCATTTTGAGAGTGTCAATCTAGCTTGTGAAGTGTTGACAGTGGTCCTAAAGTCATGTTAGAACTTCAGAAAAGAGAGAGGGGCAAGATGGCTGACTGGAAGCAGCTTCCGACAGAGGCTCCTGCCAAAAGGAAAGATAACCTCCAGAAACAGCCCAGAGGAGCTGAAGACTGTGAGCCAAGCAAAAATAGAGAGAAATGATAGCTGCAGGTTACCCCTGAGGCAAGCTGTGACTTCCAGGAAAACAAGCTTCAGGGAGAAAAACTGAACTAAAGTTTTCTGCCATCCTGAACTTCCAGAACTCCCTTCCCTCCTTACCTGATGCACCAGAAGCCTGACCTCTGCTGAAACTGAGGGAGGAAGCCTTGAGCAGTGCCCACCTCCCTGTCTGCTAGACCAGGAGGCCCACCAGGTAAGAGACTTCAGGGATCAAATGAGCCCCCACCAGCCCTCAGGCCAGGGATGCAGCTGGGACCCCTATACGGCTCCCATCTGTCCCCACCAGACCTTGGCATGCTGCCTGCAGTGGCCAGGAACTCCACTCTGCCAAACCCCCGCATGGCCCTGATTTGCACCCCACCGGGCCTTGACCCACTGGCAGCAATGGCCAGGCAGTGCACTGGGGCTCCCTCCCTGTGCTGATCTGTGCCCTACCTGGCCTCACACTGGTGCCAGTCAGGAAGTCCACCCAGCTCCAATCAGTGCCCCAGGCCCACCGCCCACAGCACCAAGGAACTCTGCCCCACTGGGACCCCGGGGCGCCCCTTAGTGACACCCCGCTGGGCCTTGGTCCACCACTAGCAGTGGCCAGGAAATCTGCTGAGACTCCTGTGTGGCCTCGATTGGCAACCCGCTGCCAGCAGCAGCCAGGAAGTCTGCTGGGACTCCCTTCTGGCGCTGATGTGTGCCCCGCCTGGCCTCGGCCGCCCAGCTCCAATCCATGCCCCAGGCCCGCCATCCACAGAGGCCAGGAACTCCAGTCCACCAGGAATCCCAAGGGGCCCCAATTGGCACCCTCCTGGGCCTTGGTCCACCACCAGCAGTGGCCAGGAAGTCCACGGAGACTCCCACGTAGTGCCGATCTGTGCCCCGCCCAGCCTCAGCCTGTCTCCCGCTGGGACCATGACTGGCTCCAATCAATATATGCCCAAGCCCACTGCCCCACCTCTGGTGCCCTCCTCCTAGCCAAAGACTGCTGGAGGCACAGGCTTCCTTTGCAAAGGCCACCGGGTGCCCCATCCTACTCTCTGCTGCTTAATCTGGACATGCCATACTCCAAAGTTGCTCTTGCAGCCAGAACTCCCTGGGTGGGGCAGTCCCAGAAGAGCTACACAGGGTCACTCCCCACAAAGATCCAGCAACAACAGAGTGATATTGCCAGGGTCTGATCTGGGAGAGACACCTCTCCAATTCTGAGGACAGGCATAGGCAATAGTGAAAAATAATCATGAGGCAGAATCAACAGAAAAACTCTGGCAATATGAACAATCAGAGTAGATCAACTCTCCCAAGAAAAGACAACGTAGATACAGCACAAGATCCCTTGCATAAGCAAATGGCTGAGATGTCAGAAATCGAATTCAGAATCTGGATAGCAAATAAGATCAGCGTAGTGGAGGAAAAGATGGAATTAGAATTTCAAGCAGTAATCCAAAAGATGACCCAAAAGATCTCTCAAGAATTCAACGAATTCAAAGACAAAATGACCAAAGATTTTAACACATTGAGACAAGAAGTTGCAGCCCTTAAAGATCTGAGAAATACAGTAGAATCGCTCAGCAACAGAATGGAGCAAGCAGAAGAAAGTATTTCTGACATGGAAGACAAAGCTTTTGAACACTCCCAAACTTCCAAAGAGGAAGAGAAATGGAAGGCAAAAATGGATCATTCTCTCAGACAGTTTTGGGATAACTCAAAGAAAACCAATATTCGCCTCATAAGGATACCTGATAATGATGAAGTGGCATCACAAGGAACAGAGTCTCTTCTTTATGAGATTATGAAAGAGCACTTTCCAGACATGACAAGAGACTCTGAAATTCAGATAGCAGACAGTTTCAGAACCCCAGCATGACTCAACCTGAATAAAATATCCCCCAGGCACATCATAATTAACTTCACTAAAGTTAATATGAAGGAGAAAATTCTGAAAGCAGTCAGACATAAGAAATCCATTACCTACAAGGGAAAGAATATTAGAATAACTGCAAATCTCTCCGATCAAACCTTTCAAGTTAGAAGAGAATGGTCATCTACTTTTAATCTCCTGAAACAAAAGGACTTTCAACCCAGGATCCTGTACCCAGCTAAACTGAGTTTCATTTATAATGGAGAAATTAAATACTTTAATGATATCCACATGTTGAAGAAATTTGCTATAACTAAACTCTCCAGGATAGTCTCCAACCTATCCTCCATAATGACCAGCATAATCTTCCACCACAAAAGTAAACTCACCAGAAACTTTTTATCAAATTTCAACTTCCACAGTGATGAAAGGATTAAAAATGTCCACTGGACTTTCTAAAGATTTATCATTGCTTTCAATTAATGTGAATGGTTTAAATTGTCCTCTAAAGAGGCACAGGTTGGCTGACTGGATACAAAAACTCAGCCCACCCCAACTCTGACGATGGTCATAGGCAACAGTGAAAAATAATCATGAGGTGGAATCAACAGAAAAGCTCTGGCAATATGAATAACCAGAGTAGATCAACTCCCACAAGGAATGACAAGGTAGATGAAGCACAAGATCCTTTGCATAGGCAAATGGCTGAGATGTCAGAAGTTGAATTCAGAGTCTGGATAGCAACTAAGATCAGCTCAATGGAGGAAAAGATGGAATTAGAATTTCAAGCAGTAATCCAAAAGATGATCCAAAAGATGTCTCAAGAACTGAACGAGTTCAAAGAGAAAATGACCAACAATATTGACACATTGAGACAAGAAGTTGTCGCCTTCAAAGATCTGAGAAATACAGTAGAATCCCTCAGTAACAGAATGGAGAAAGCAGAAGAAAGGATTTCTGAAACTGAAGACAGAGACTTTGAACGCTCCCAAATGCTCAAAGAGATAGAGAAATGGAAGACAAAAACAGATCATTCTCTCAGACAGCTCTGGGATAACTCAAAGAAAACCAATATTCGCCTTATAGGGATATCTGAAAACGATGAAGTGGCATCAGGAGGCACAGAGTCCCTTCTTTATGAGATTATGAAAGAGAACTT